>SKCR01044970.1:0-54107 GCA_019454045.1 Zanthoxylum bungeanum | reverse complement strand
TCTAGCTGTGGTGGTTCTTCAATCGAAGGCTTGATTCGATCTTTCTTTGGCAGTTCCAAACTTTCAACTGGTGGTGTTGCTTTGAATCGGAATGGTTTGTCAAGGTAGTTCATACATTCCAGGATTTCAGCATCTAGCTCACTGTCAGTCATATTGGTGATGCAAGCTTCAAGTGTATCTGTGGGATTTGGCTCAGTATTTTGAATGATACTATCAACAACATCAACTCTGAAGCATTCTTCTTCCTTTTCATCACTCGGGAATTTCATGGCTTTGAAAACATTAAAGGTCACTTCGTGGTCCTGCACTTTCATGGTCAGTTCTCATTTTTGCACATCAATCACAGTTTTACCTGTAGCCAAGAATGGTCTCCCAGAATGATAGGTATTTCTTTGTCTTCTTCCATGTCAAGGATGATGAAATCTGCTGGGAGAATTAGTTTGTTACTTTCACCAGCACATCTTCAACAACACCTCTTGGAAATACGAGTGTTCGGTCAGCAAGTTGCAATGAAACTGAGGTAGGCATTGCTTCTCCAATCTGCAGTTTCCTGTAAATAGAAAAAGGCATCAAGTTAACACTAGGACCTAAATCACATAAAGCCTTACCGATATAATGTTCTCCAATGGTTCATGGAACTGTGAAACTGCCAGGATCTTTCAACTTCGGGGGAAGTTTACTCTGAATAATGGCGCTGCATTCTTCCGTTAATGCTACTGTTTCGTAGTCTCACAATCTTCGTTTTCGTGAAAGAATGTCTTTCATGAATTTGACATAACTGGGCATTTCTTCCAAGGCTTCTGCAAATGGGATGTTGATGTGCAGCTTTTTGAAAACCTCCAGGAATCGAGCAAATTGCTTGTCCAGTTTGTTTTTCTGAAGACGCTGAGGAAAAGGTGGAGGTGGAGTGATATGTTCTTTTTCCTTTGCTTCTTTTTCCTTTGCCTCTTTTTCCTCCATCTGTTGTTCAGCTTCTTTTGGAACTTCTTCTTGGGACATCTTGATTCCAACATCTTTGTTGATTTCAGTACCGCTTTTCAAAGTAATGGTTTGACATTGCTCTTTCCCTCGGTTCCTTGGATTGGGTTCTGTGTTGCTGGGAAGATTACCTGGTGGTCTGAAACTCTAAGTATTGGCCAGTTGTCCGATTTAATTCTCCAGTGCTTTGATGGAAGCTGATTGGCTTTGAAAGATAGCATCGTACTTTTTGAACTGAGCCAGCACTTCTGCTATTCCTGGTTCATTTGCCTGCTCCTGGCCTTTTTTCTGTTGCTGGAATCCAGGTGGTGGATAGTTCCACTGTTGGCCTGAATTGTTGCTCCATGAAAAATTAGGATGATTCCTCCACCCTGGGTTGTAGGTGTTGGAATAAGGATTGTTCCCTTGTCTGTTGAAATTGTTGACAAAATTCACCGTTTCTTCAAGTTGGTTTGACTCTGGTATTCCTCCATATGGTGAACTTATGGATCCAGTGGTAAGAGTCTCCATGAATTTGCATATCTGATCTAGCTTGGTGTTGACTGCTGTATTGGCTCCACTTTCATAAATTCATGCAATTCTTTGGATCATGCTCGTTTCTGTTGGCCACAAGGAATTGTTGTTGGCCATTTCTTCGATTAGTTCCCAGCCTTGATCTTCTCCTTTGCCATTAAAGGTCCTCCAGCAGCAGCATCGATGTGGTTCTCATTATTCCAGAAAGTCCATTATAGAATGTTTGGACTTGAAGCCATTTTGGAATCTCATGGTGAGGACATTTCCGGAGTAAATCTTTGTACCTTTCCCAAGCTTCGTAGAGGGATTCTGAATCTTGTTGTACAAAGGATGTGATGTCATTCCTCAGTTTTCCGGTTCTGGCTGGTGGAAAGTACTTTGCAAGAAATTTAGTGGCTAAAGTATTCCAAGTTGTGATAGAACCTGCTGGTAGTGAATGTAACCAAGCTTTAGCTCTATCATTCAAGGAATATGGAAAAACACTCAGTCTCATTGCTTCTTTAGCTTCTCGGTTGTAATTGAAAGTGCCGCAAACTTCCAGGAAGTTGCTGATGTGGGCATTAGGATCTTCAGTTGCATTCCCCCAAAACTGCACTGACTGCTGAATCATCTGGATGCATGTTTTGATGTCACCTGCATTTGCTGGTAAGGGAGGAAGTACAATGCAAGAAATGAGTCTGTCAACCATCGGAATGGTTCTGTCTCGAATGGGAATTGGTGGTGCAACCTCCAAAGGTTCAGGTTCCATGTTGACTAAAGCTTCTTGGCCTTCTCGCCTTTCCCTTCTCAACTGTCTGATGGTTCTTTCAATTTCTGGGTCAAGCGGTCGTAGTTCAAAGCTTCTAGTTCGTCTCATGAAGTTTCTAAAAACCTGAAACATAAGAAAACAAAAACAATAAGTAAAAAGAAAATTAGATACAAGTAAAGGTATCTAACCCCTAAACTAATAGTAAAAGATAAATAAGTCCCCGGCAACGGCGCCAAAAACTTGACCGGCGTAAACACACACGTATAACGCAAGCGCATGTATCGTTCAAGTAGTATAAAAATATCGATCCCACGAGGACTTAATATCTAATCTATTAATTTTATGAGGTCAAATGATTACTAGTATATAACAGGTTGATTGATTGATTTGAAATGGTGACGATTCTAAATTTAAAAGCAAGTAAATAAAATTGTCGAAAATAGGTTTTAAGAAAATTCAATATTAAAAACTATCTAGGGTTGTGATTTCTTCCAATATTATTTTAAAGATGAAGTGGTTATCTTAAAGTTGGGTAATATATTGATTTATTAACCTGGAACACTAAATTATGTGTGAGCCTCTGTCGATGGTCAGACACAAATACCCAGTTTAACCCAATTGAACCATATGTCTATGTCAACCAAATTATCTGTATTCATTAAGATTAAGTTCTAATTATGGCTACCCCCGCCCGACAGGTATATTCCTATCCTGTAAGGAAATCTATTAAAGGGTTATCTATCTCAAGGAAGATCGTGGGCTATTGAGTCTAAGGTCTTAAACTTAAAATCCCTATGTCTAGTTCATTTTAAGTTTACCAGTTCAATTTTATTAATGGCCAGTTATAAAAAGCATTAAGATTAAGACTCAATAAATAAACCTTTATATTACCTAAACTATAATTTAACCCCTTATAAACCGGTGATATTGGATTTCATCACAACCCCAGATAACTGGCTTAGTTACGACACATATTTACGGGTAGTAAAAATTTAAATAAAATAAAGACATAAAGTAATTCTGAAAATTAAATACTGAAAAGTAAATTGCTGAAAAGTAAAAAAAAAAAGTAAAAAGTAAAAAGTAAAAAGTAAAAAGTAAAAAGTAAAAAAAAAAAAAGTAAATTACTGAAAGTAATTGCTGAAAGTAAATTACTGAAATTAAATAAAGTAAAAATACAATAAAAGAAAATGCTCGGGTTAGAGGATCAACTTTTATTACTAATATTTTAGATATCTCCCTTAATATAATATATTAACTTTGCGTGATAATTACCAACCAGCCATATATGCGGTATCCTGATTAAGTCAAATTAATAATTAATTACCAACCGACCAACTAAGCGGTATCCATACTTAGTCAGGTTAAAACCAATTTCTAATTAATTTCCAACCGGCCAATATAGCGGTATCCTTATTAAGTCAGATTTTAAATAATTTATATTTTATATTTAAGGGAGATTAATCTAGATAGCAATAATAAAAGCTTTACCTTTTACCCCAGGAAATGGGAGTTACCTCCTCATTGCTTGAAAAATAAAAACTGCAAAAGTAAAGAAAGAAAAGGTTTGTGCGTAAAAGTAAATTGCGGAAAGTAAAAACTGAAAAGTAAAGAAAAGAAAGTGCGAAGCGGAAATTAATTACTGGAAGCTGTAAATAAACAAACAAGATACAATCTTCTTATTTATTCATTAGGAATTTCAAAGAAGAAAGTATGAATTTTACAAATGAAATGGCTTGGTATTTATAGGCAAAATTTTGCCTATATCAAATCATCCATCAAATTCTCCACCAAATCCATTATTAATTTCTCCACTAATTACTCCACCAAATCCATAATTGCTCCACTAATTGCTTATCTTGTTTGGTGTTGATTTGATAATTTTTATTATTATTTATTAATTTATATTTTGCTTTGAAAATGATTGATAATGACTTTAATAATTACACATCACACACTTCTGGATGGTTAATCAATTCGGTCATGAAATCTTCCGAATTCGAAAATATTTTCTCTTTCAAAGTTGTAGAGCTTTGAGTCTTATTTAATATGGCACTTGAATCAGCTTAATCCGATATCGGAGTAAACAGTTATACCCAAAATACGACAGATGCGCAAAACTGGAATTCCCAAAACTGCACTTCGTCAAAACGCCCTTTCAAGTTTCCAATCTCCAAAATTAATATATCAAGTCCAATAATTGCCCTTATTTGACCCATATTTCATCCTAAATGATTTCATTGAGACCCGATATTATTTTATCTGCAAAATAAACTAAAACACATCAAAACGTTCATCAAACCCGAGAAACTAAACAAAATATTAAGTTAAAGGGGCGATAAATATTGATATATTTTCCGCTCATCACTTAGATTCTAAATCTAATCGTTACGGGTCTCATAGCCCAATTAACATCCAATGTCAATTTAATTAAAGTCCAATGGGCTTTCAATTAATTTCTAAAGGCATGGACTTTTGGTCAATATGGGTCAAATCCAAATACCAAAGCCCATTTAAGGAATCACCCTTATATGCCAAGAAACCAATTTAGGCCCATTAGGCCCAATTAGTATTAAAGGTCCATTAAGTCATATTTGGACTTTATGGATATGGTTTTGGGCACAATTGGATCCAACCAATTAGCCTAAACCAAAATTGGCCCAACCAAACCCATTAAGCCCAATTCCAAATTTGGCCCAATTAATTAAATTACCAAAATTCCAAATTTCATAATTTAATTAACCTAAAGTGTATGCCATAATTAATTAACTAAATTAATATTTCCAAAACATCAATTTACATAATTAATTATGCTTATAATCATCAACATATGTCCAACACAATTGAATCAAAAAATCAATCATTTTCATGCTTACAAGTCACGGCAATTTGGGGATTTCTTTGTCCGATTCGGTTTTAATCCAATTAAATCCTAAATCAACATTATCCAAATGATTTCAACTCATCCAATGATCAAAAACACAAAATCACCATGATATTAGGGTAGTCTTATGTTTCGGCCAAGCCTAGCATTTTGGGGAAAAATTGATCCAATCCATTTTTTCACAAAATTGATCATAAACAACTCCAAGTCATCCATATACAAGCATGCTCAAACAAGTAATTTAGTCAAAACATGCTCAAATCCAATTTACCCAAATTTTACCCTAAGTATATTTCATGCTCAAAATGGCTCAAGATACCATTGTTGGGTTTCTAGGTTAGTCCCCAAGATCAATTCAAGCATAGAAACATGTGTGAATAATCAAAAGAAGTATGGCGGAATCATACTTACAATGATCGACTTTTGCGAAGCGAGGAACAACAAAATCTTCAAGCTTTCCCTCCATAAAGCTCACGGCTTTGCTCCCCTTTTTGTGCTCCATTTGTTCGGCCAAGCTCCAAGCTTCGGTGTGCATTCCATGCCCATGGGTGGGTTTCCCTATCACCTTCGTAAGACTCCTAATGTGTGCTAGCACTCGGAAAAATTTGCCGCAAATTCTTCATTTGCTTCTCCTTGCTCACGGCATTGAAGAACAATTTAAGAGAAAAAAATGGCCCAAGGCCGAAACTTGAGGGAGAAGAGAGAGAGAGAGTGTGAGATTTTTTATATGGTTTCAAAAACCTAATTAAATCATATACCAAAAATTAGTCAAAGCTTTTCCAAAAGGCTTAGACAATTTTGGAGGCAAAATTGCAATAAATGCATTCCAACAACACACATCACTCATGAATAGTGAGTGGTTTTCAATCACTCAAAGTGATAAGACATCCATCACATGAATGACAAGTGATGTGACGCGTGATGTGACTTGTGGGCCGCACTTGAATTCGAAATGCGAGTGGGCCCGAAAACACTCCCGGGCTCGGGTTCGCTAATTCCGAATTAACGAATTTTCCATTGCGACGTAATTAAATCAAATTTAATTAAATAATTGTGCCTAGAAAAATTAGTATTCATGTCGCTACCGAATTAATTCTAAATTAACTCGTTTGCTCGAATTAAAATCTAATTTTAATTCCGCGTCGAAATTCAATTTCGTATAATATATCGAATATATTATTTTATCGATTAATTCCAAATTAATCGTTCTCTCTCTTTCAATAATATTTTATCCCAGATAAAATATCTCCGTAATTAATCCCAGATTAATTTTCTCTCTTTTATAATTAATCCCAGATTAATAAAGTGCGAGTCATACGTCATCGGTGAATCTTCGAAAGTGACCCATGAGATCCCCGGATATGTTGGCAGTAAATCCGGTCGTCGGACTATCCGAACACGTACGTACCTAGTACTACGTTTTTATCGATTTACAAGACATGGTTGGCTTCTAGCAAAGCACCGTGCCTACCCAATTCTCCAGAAATATTCTTAAAGGAATATGTGATCTTTATCAGGCGTAGTATACATAGTATTGCATATTACGATCCAACATCGGATGTCACGTGCTAGGCCTGGGGTTGGAATTGTGTCTGCCCCGTACGAAGCACATATCGGATCTCTGGTAACTAGTCTCTATAATCGGATAATCATGACCTAGTCATATTATCCTGATGACTGCAGTACAAAAGAGCACCATTTCCGTATCTTACGTGATCATCATCTCCACTATGACTGGAGTGATACTTCCGTCTTGACATCACACCCAATACACTACGATTCTCAATATACCCAGAAGAGGTGTACACAGAACCTGTTAAAGCCTTGGACGACCAAAACCAAAGTATATTGATTGTCGCAAGTATTAGCGGTGCAAGTCTCAGGTTAAGACCAAATACACCTGCCCTGATTCGGACTTCCATAGACACATAGTCATACTACCAATGGAATTCCGAGGGGTCTATCCAGAGCGAAGCTGTTTCCGTACCATCGGTAAACACAACCTCCTATTACACTTGCATGAGTATTATATACCCAAATATATGAGAACTATGTCGTTATGCTCCCACAACGCGCACAAGTGTAATACTAGTCTATTCCGCATTATCGATGTCCAATCTCAATAATACTACGACTAGAGATATTTAATGATTAAACCTTCGTGGATTGATACTGTCTCATATCATCTCAATCTGGAACTAATCATATGGACCTTTCATCATTTATACATCTTGGTAATCTAATTACAAATGATAAAAGAGCAATTTCCTTTGTCACATAGTTAATTTGTACAACAACACCATGATCTGTACAAATAGTGATGCTATGGGTCATAATTGTCCAACAACTACAATATTAAATCCAATTTAATTTGTATTCAATACTAATTCTTTATTTAATTCTAAATTAAATAATTACACTTTTAATGTGCCTTTACGAGTTAGATTCTAAATCTAATCATTACGGGTCTCAAAGCCCAATTAACATCCAATGTCAATTTAACTAATGTCTAATGGGCTTTCAATTAATTTCTAAGGCATAAACTTTGGCAACCAAAGCCCAATAAGGAATCACCCTTTGCCAAAAATCAATTTAAGCCCATTAGGCCTAATTAAATTATTTTAAAGGCCCAATTATCATATTTGGACTTTGTGGAAATGGTTCTAGGCCCAATTGGATCCAACCAATTATCATAAACCAAACTTGGCCCAACCAAGCCCATTAAGCCCAAATACAACTTTATTAGCCCAATTCCAAATTAAGCCCAATTAATTAAATTCTAAAATTCCAAATTTCACAATTTAATTAATTAAAGTGTATTGCCATAATTAATTATTTAAATCAAAATTTCCAAAATACCAATTTACACAATTAATCATGCTTTAATTAACCAATTTATGTCCAACATAAATTGAAGCAAAATCAATCCCAATATGCTTCCTAAGCTCTCGGCAATATGGTGATTTTTATATCAATTTTGATTTCAATCCAATTAAAACACAAACTAATATATCTCATGCATTTTAAACACATACAATTGTCTAAAATTCAAAAATCACCAAGAGCTAGGGTTCCAAGTCTATTCGGCCAAGCCACAAAATTTGGGGAAAATTAATCCAAATAATTTTTCTTCAAGTTGATCATGCACAACTCAAAGTTAACATATTATAAGCATGCTCAAACAAACAATTTGAATAAAACATGCTCAAATCAAAAATACCCAAATTAAAGTTAAGAACCCTAAATTCAATTTCATGCTCAATAACCGCTCTGATACCATTGTTCGGTTTTCTAGGTCAAACCAAAATCAATTAAGCAATGAAATATATGAATACAACAAAGTAAGAATGCGGAAAATACTCACTTTGATCGGATTTTGGATGCGTTGAAGACAAAAATTTTCCTCCATGGAATTCGGCCAAGCTCATTGTGTTGATCTTCAAGCTCCAAGCTTTGAGTGTTGATTCCAAGCTCAATGATTGGTTTTACTATCACATTTGAATGACTCCTTGTGTGTGCTAGCACTCATGATTTTTGAATCAAAAATCAAAGAGAATGAACCCTAGGTTCATGCCCAACTAGAGAGAAAAAGATGAAGGCCATTCGGCCATGGAGAGGAAAAATTGGCTCAAAGCCGTGAGTGAGGGAGAGAAGATGAGATGAAGTGTGTTGTATAATCTAATCACCAAATTGAAAGTCATATACCAAAAATATAAAATGGTAAATGTCATTCAATCCATCACACTTGTGTGTTTTACACACAATCACCTACCAACAACTTCCATCAATTTAAAGTGACAAAATTGACTAGTGATGTGACTTGTGGGCCCGCAACATATCCCGTGCTCGGGTTCGCTAATTCCGAATTAACAAATTTTCCGTTGCGACATAATTAAATCAAATCTAATTAAATAATTATGCCTAGCAAAATTACTATTCATGTAGCTAGCGAATTAATTCTAAATTAATTTGTTTGCCCGAATTAAAATCTAATTTTAATTCCACGTCGAAATCTAATTTCGTTTAATATATCGAATATATTATTTTATCGATTAATTCCAAATTAATCGTTCTCTCTCTTTAAATAGTATTTTATCCCAGATAAAATATCTCCGTAATTAATCATAGATTAATTTTCTCTCTCTTATAATTAATCCCAGATTAATTATGTTCGAGTCATACGTCATCGGTGAATCTTCGGGAAGCGACCCATGAGATCCCTGGATATATTGGCAGTAAATCCGGTCATCAGACTATCCGAACACGTACATACCTCGTACTACATTTTTACCGATTTACAAGAAATGGTTGGCTTCTAGCAAAGCACCGTGCCTACCCAATTCTCCAGAAATATTTTTAAAGGAATATATACTCTATATCAGGCGTAGTATACGTAGTATTGCGTATTGCGATCCAGTATCGAATGTCACATGCAAGGCCTGGTGCTGGAATTGTGTCTGCCCCGTACGAAGCATATATCGGATCTCTGGTAACTAGTCTCTATAATCGGATAATCATGACCTAGTCATATTATCCTGATGACTGCAGTACTAAAGAGTACTAGTTTCGTATCCTACGTGATCATCATCTCCATATGACTGGAGTGATACTTCCATATTGACATCACACCCAATACACTACGATTCTCAATATACCCAGAAGAGGCGTACACAAAATCTGTTAAAGCCCTGGACGACCAAAACCAAAGTATATTGATTGTCGCAAGTATTAGCGATGCAAGTCTCAGGTTAATACCAAATACACCTACCCAGATTCGGACATCCATAGACACATAGTTATACTACCAATGGAATTCCGAGGGGTCTATCCAGAGCGAAGCTGTTTCCGTACCATCGGTAAACACAACCTCCTATTACACTTGCATAAGTATCAAATACTTAAATATATAAGAACTATGCCGTTATGCTTCCACGACGCGCACAAGTGCAATACTAGTCTAATCCGCATTATCGATGTCCAATCTCGATAATACTATGACTAGGGATGTTTTAATGATTAAACCTTAATGGATTGATACTGTCTCATATCTTATTAATCCGGAACTAATCATATGGACTTTAATCATTTATATATCCCGGTAATCTAATTACAAATGATAAAAGAGCAATTTCCTTTGTCACATAGTTAATTTGTACAACAACATAATGTTCTGTACAAATAGTGATGCTATGTGTCATAATTGTCCAACAACATGTTGGCTTGAATACATAGAGATTGGTATAACACCTGGTCACTATCTATTGTAACTCTCTTCCCTGAAATGTCTATCATGTGATATTTTTCATCACCTTGAGGACTTGACATGGCCTTGAAAACACTGAAGGTGACTTCTTCATCTTGAACTCTCTTTTTCAATTCAACTTTCTGCACATCAATAATCGCTTGCCAAGAAAGGTCTCCCAGTGATGATTGGGACGTCATGATCCTCCTCCATATCATGAACAAGAAAGTCATCAAGGAAATAAAACTTATCTAACTTAACCAATATGTCATCTATTATTCCTCGTGGGTAGGTGAAAGATCTATCTACTAGCTGCAATGTAACCATGGTTGGCTTCGCCTCTCCTATGGCCAACTGTTTGTAGATAGATAAAAGCACGAGATTGATACTCACACCCAAATCACATAGCGTCTTACCAAAATATCGATTTCCAATAGTGCACGAAATGGTAAAGCTACCAGGATCCTTTAGTTTCAGAGGAAACTTCTTATGTATAATGACATTACACTCATCTGTAAGTGTTACTGTTTCAAAATCAATCTGCTTCCTCTTCTTGGACATCATCTCCTTCATAAATTTCACATAGTTAGGCATTTATTCTAATATATTTTTAAAGGGAATGTTGATAAAGATATCGAGAAACTTGGCGAACTGATCATCCAAATTCTTTCTTTGAAAGGGTTGAGGATATGGCAAATGAGTCTTCAGGATGTGAGATGGCTTATATGAAGGAGCAGTTGCATTATTCTCTTCTTTCCTTATTGCTTCCTCTTGAATTGCTGCTTCTTTTCTTGATTGCCTTAGTCTTGAGATGTATCTTTAATCTCTTTTCCGCTTATAAGGGTTATAGGTTGGCACTACTCCTTAGGATTTACCTCGGTATTACTAGGAAGCATCTATTTCTGTTGATTAGCCATGGAAGAAGCAAGCTGTCATAATTGAACTTTTAAGGACTTCATTGTTGCCCTTATATTGCCAATATATGTTTCAATATTGTTCAGCCTCGACTCACTCTTCTCAAATCTCTTTGAAGTTTTAACAACAAACGTGCTCATAAGGTATTATAAGGAAGGTTTTTGCTCAGCTCTTTGAATATTGAAGCCAGACGGAGATTGCAAGACATTCTATGTGTTAGCATATGACAAACTCAGATGATATGCCCTAGAGCTTCATGTAATGTAAACGGTTTTATATGTTATGAAATAAAATGATGCATTATTCATTTATCAAAGTGTTTGTTGAAATTTCGCATATTGTAAATTATCTTGATTACCCTAGATTACACATGTACCTTCAGACTTAGTGTATGAGTATCATACACAATAGGATTTAAGTTTGAAGTTGGTAATCTAAAATAGTCTATAGAGATCTAATAAAGCGGGTACTTTGTTTGTGGTTTACCAATAGATGCGGTCTATTCTATAATTGTATGACGACCTTGATCTGGGATCATCCATGTGGAGACATGAGAATGGATGCACCTTGTATGATGTGATCATATAGAACTGGACCCAGATAGAAATGACTTTCTTATAATATCGGTTAAATAAAGAAATTCATTTCGATCTACTAGATGGTCATATATGGATTGATCTCAATCCTGATTTTACTACGAACTCCTACATGGCAGGCTATGTCCTTTGATTTACAAAGGTGAGGTTGGTGTAGCAGTCCCGACCAATAACTACGTACTTTGGGGGCATGGTCTGGTGTGTAGCTGGGGACATTTTACATAGACATGAAGTTCACTCCTTCTTGCGAGAAGTAGATGAGTATCTTCCTTAATGGTTGATTAGGTACTTGAACGGTTAGAGCGCTTAAGTCTTTCTATTACGAATAGAAAGATTAAAATTCATAATGTTTATTAATAAATCATTCATTAGAGAATCAATGGTACTTAAGGTATAAATAATTAGAGGGGTATAACGGACATTATGACCCAGATCTAATTATGAGATACTCGTGAAGGGTTAATCCGTATGTAGTGACTATATCGAGGGACACCGACGTGGTTCAGCTTAATATACTATATACGGCAACGAGAATATTGCTTCGGGTTTTTAGTGGAATAACCCGGAGTTAATAATTCAGAATATTTAATTAAGAGCTTAATTAATATTTCGAGATTATTGGAGCTCGGAACCGTAGGTCTATTTGGTCCTCATGCTAGTTCAATATACTGTAGCGAATTTAGTATAATTGGATAGTCCAATTATTTACTCACAAATTGTATAAATATTATTAATATGATTAATAATGTTATTTTGTCACACTTGGAACTTTATATTAAAGTTTAATATATAGGTTTTATGATAAATGATTATATGATAATTATTTATTATTAATTATTAAATTATATATGATATAATTTAATAAAGGCTAAGATTGTAATTCCAATTTGGGTTTATTTTGGAAGTTACATCTTTTAACAAGGTGTGAACGTTTTACTTTTGTAACATAATTTTTTCTTTATGAAAAGTAAATATGTTGTTACAAAAATTTTGAAATCAATACCTACTTGGCCGAATTTTGGAGAAAAGAAAGGGAAAAGTTTCTTTTGTTTTTGGAAACAAATAAACCTAAGTATAAAAAGAAAAATTATTTTTCTTTTTACTAAGCAATGCATTCTAACCCTAGCCTCCATCTTCTTCTTCTCCATTATCTCTCAAATGTTGAGAAAAAAAAAAGAACAAGAAGAAATTAAAAAAAACATGTGTGATTCAATCTCTAAAACGTTTAGAGATTATTCTGTGAGTCTAGCCCACACTAGTTTCCATTTGTAATGAGATATAGCTTGGAAGACTTTGTGGTGTTGAACCAAAAGTCATTCTCTCCATCTTTTCTTGACTATCGGTAGTGAGCATTATTTTTGCTCAATGCCGCCCCTTATTTTGTAAAACGGAACTCGATTTGGTTTCGTTTTAATCCAGAATTTTTGGGGAATATATAGTGGTGTCTTGGGGCTGTGTTGGGGCTATTTTCTAGTGAAAATCAGAACTGAAATACAGCCACTGTCCACGCATTTCAAGGGCTATTTTGGCAGTGTGATGGGCGCGAATCGGGTCTAAAACAGTCCAGTTTTTGTGCGGCTATTTAGGGCTATTCGGGGACTATTTCGGGGTTGTTTCAGGGCTGGAATTTTATCTGAAACATAAGTAAAATTTCAGTGGTGGTACTGGTTGCATTCGTCCACTCAAAGGGAAGGGCATAAAAAAATTTCAAGTCCGATTCAGGTGCCTAACGTTCTTCCGCTGTGCAAGGAAAGTGTTTCCTATAATTGATATCAAAGAAAGGTTGAAAAGTATTCTTAAACCTTCTCGTTTTCATTTAAAGTTACTGTTTTTAATATATTTATATGAGTTATAAATATCGATATGCATGTTTAGATGAGTAGGCATAAAATAATATTCATATGATGAATGGTTATTGTTTTTCATGTGATAATGGATTTTACATTGGTCGTAAATTTTTCCGGCTCTTATTTTTATGTTGGTTTTGATTTTGGGATGTAAGGCCAAAAGTCATTATTTACAATTATTTTTTTTTAATTTTCCAATGTAAAATTCCAATTGTTGTAATTTGGAGCACCGAAGTCGCAAAAGGAGCCAACACCACCTTGGAGCGTGATTTGAAGACCAAATGATGCCTTGGAAATTTTTGTACTACTTAGATTAGTATAGGAAAAATAAGTGCCCGGTCAATGTAAAATATTTTTTTATGTTATATGTTTGTTTAATTCGAAATGTTTTAATAACATGTCATATAGCTTAGGGTGCCTACTTTTGCATTTCACATGCCATCAGATGCTTTAGATGCATTATCATTATAGACATGAAATATGATTTTATGTGATTTAAAATATTTAAATAAGAATATGATATGCATGGAAAATAATTGATTAGATTAATTGGTTTTAAGGTTTAAAATTTGAATTCGATTATATTGGGCTTAATAAGTGCAACATTAATTCCATTGGTGTATAGGATGGGAACCCGAATATAAATTCCATAGCCAAATCCGAATGGACAGTAATGTGGTCTGCACTCGGGATACAATTCCACGTACCATTGGATTTTATAACGCACTTAGATTAATTAAATGGTTTAATTTAAATCTTGACCATTTTAGGATTCTAAAATTTTAAACCAATTAATGTTCTAGTATTTTAAGAGTCAAAATATAATAGGTCACTAATAATATTCTTATTGAATTAGTTTAATTGAGTAATACAATTAGTAGAGACTAATAGAAATTAGTGATATAAATTTTAAGAGTTAAAATTGGTTAGGTCACTAATTGTGAACTAGTGTAAATAAGAGTTATGATTAAGCCGCCATAAATTTATTCACACTAGTTAGATTAAAATATTATATATTTTATAAATAGAATCCTTAAACTCAAAATAGTTAGTGGGAGAGGGATATATGACAGTATATCTCGCGATCTCTGTTGTTAGTCCGAAAAGGTAAGATTCAAAAGGCGCCTCGAGATGGCTTTGTTTTCGTCCCCATACCGATGGTGTCCATTTTGGGTCAATATCAAGTTTGGATTCCGAGAGGATATGGATTCTAGATGTATCTGGTGAACTGATCTACGCTACGGTGACACTTTACTAGTTAAGTCCAAGGGTCCCGAAATGACGGGTCACACTCACAAAGGAATGATTAACTGTTAATCTAAATTCCTTGATCAAATCAAATGGTAGTTGGTTAATATAGGAATAAGAGTTATTCCCGCATATATTAATCAATTGAGATTGTCTTGATCTATCATGCAAATACTTGACCTACCCTACGGCGGCACTTATTTGTGGGATGATAGATTTCTGTGGCATAGTAATTCTCTTAGGTTTCTAATTCGTTATTCATGGTTCATGCATCATGTTTAATTTTATGCCAAAATTATTTGATAATTTTAATATGCGATGAATGCATGTTTATTTTATTTTTCAGCCATGATTTCTGACCGATGCTTACACACGCGTATAACGCAAGCGCACGTATCGTTCAAGTAGTATAAAAAGTATCGATCCCACGAGGACTTAATACCTAATCTATTAATTTTATGAGGTCAAATGATTACTAGTATCTAACAGGTTGATTGATTGATTTGAAATGGTGAAGATTTTAAATTTAAAAACAAGTAAATAAAATTGTTCGAAAGTAGGTTTAAGAAAATTCAATATTAAAAACTATCTAGGGTTGTGAATCTTTCTAATATCTTTTAAAAGATGAAGTGGTTATTTCATGTTTGTGTAATAAATCAGTTTACTAACCTGGAACACTAAAATTATGCGAAAGCCTTTGTCGATGGTCAGACACAAATACCCAGTATAACCCAATTGAACCATATGTCTATGTCATCCAAATTACCTGGATTCATTAAGTTTAAGTTCGAATTATGGCTACCCCCGCCCGACAGGTATATGTCTATCTTGTAAGGAAATCTATTAAAGGGTTGTCTATCCTCAAGGAAAATCGTGGGCTATTAAGTCTAAGGCTGAAACCTAAAATTCCTTTGTCAAGTTTATTGATTTACCAGATCAATCTTATTAGTGGTCAATTAACAAGATGCATTAAGCTTAAGACTTAATAAGTAAACCTTTAAATTACCCAAACTATAAAATAACCCCTTATAAACCGGTGATATTAGAATTCATCACAACCCCAGATAACTAATTTAGTTACGACTCATAACTAGGGCTAGTAAAAACTTAAAAGACATAAAGTAAAAATGCTGAAAAGTAATTGCGGTAAAGTAAAAGCTGAAAAGTAAATTACAATAAAATAAAATGCTAAGGTAAAAGGATCAACTATTACTACTACTAATTTAGATATCTCCCTTAATATAATATATTAACTTGTGATTATTTTACCAACCAGCCATATAGGCGGTAACCTGATTAAGTCAAATTAAGTCTAACCAGCCATAAAGGCGAAACCAAAATAAACCTGCCATATAGGCGGTAAGAAAATTTAATTACCAACCGACCAATCTGGCGGTATCCTTGATTAATCAGGTTTAAACCAAATCAAAATGAATTACCAACCGACCAATATAGTCGTATCCTCATTAAGTAAATATTTTAAATATTGAATATATTATATTTAAGGGAGATTAATCTAAATAGCAATAGTAAAATAATTACCTTTCACCATAGCAGGGGGAAGTTACCTCCTCATGGTGAATAGTAAAAACTGTAAAAAGTAAAGAAAGTAAATTACTATTATTACAGAACGTAATTAAAATTTAATTACAAAACTGAAATTAAAAGAAACTAGATAGAAAACTCTCTATTTATATCAGAGAAATTAGAGAGGAAGGTGTTGGAGTTCTACGGTCTCGAGGATCGAATAACAAGCATAAAACATACTTGCGAATACACCACGGAGTTGCGGAATACTCACAATGATCGGTTGAGTCGATGCGCTGATGAACAAAACTCATTTTCTGCTTTCCTCCAAGTCACGACAGTGGTAGAATTTCAGTCCTCCATTTTCGGCTTCAATCTTCCTCCAAGCTCCAAGCTTTGGTTGATGGTGATTCCAAGCTCATGAAGTGAGTTCCCTATCACCTTTGTATGGCTCCTATGTGTGCTAGCACCTTTGATTTTGCCACAAAATCATTAATTTCTTCTCCAAGTCTCATGTTTTACTGAAACCAGTGAAGAGAAAACAGAAGGCCTCCAAGGCCGAGAGAGAGAGAAGAAAATGAGGGAGAGAGAGAGTTGGTTGTTACCAAAAGTGTATATGTTTTTTTTGTTTTCAAAAAATAAATAAACATATACAATTTTTCTTTTCTAAAAAGTCAAGCCATTAAGGCTCCAACCACTCACATCACTTCTCATCAATCAATCAGTGAATAGTGACTGGTGTCAATCACTCAAAGTGAAAGACATCTATCACTTGATTGACGAATGATGTGACGCTAGATGCGACTAGCGATTTGACGCTTGATTTGACTTGCGTGCCATACTCGAATTCGAAATGCCAATGCACTTGCAAACAATCCCGGGCTTGGGTTCGCTAATTCCAAATTAACGAAATTTCCATTGCGATGTAATTAATTAATTATGCCTAGCAAAATCACTATTCACGTCGCTAACGAATTAATTCTAAATTAACTCGTTCGCCCGAATTAAAATCTAATTTCAATTCCGCGTCGAAATCCAATTTCGTATAATATATCGAATATATTAATCCCAGATTAATCCAATTTCGCAAAATCACTATTCTCTCTTTAAATGATATTTTATCCCAGATAAAATATCTTCGCAATTAATCCCAGATTTATTCTCTCTCTCGTCAAATTAATCCCAGATTAATAAAGTGCGAGTCATACGTCATCGGTGAATCTTCGGGAAGCGACCCATGAGATCCCCAGATATGTTGGCAGTAAATACGGTCGTCAGACTATCCGAACACGTAAGTACCTAGTACTACGCTTTTACCGATTTACAAGACAAGGTTGGCTTCTAGCAAAACGCCATGCCTACCCAATTCTCCAGAAACATGCTTACAGGAATAAGCGATCTATATCAGGTGTAGTATACGTTGTATTGCGTATTTCGATCCAGTAACGGATGATCACATGCAAGCCTTGGGGCTGGTACAGTGTCTGCCTCGTACGAAGCATATATCAGATCACGAGCAACTAGTCTCTTTATTATCGGATAATCATGACAAGTGATGAGTGGTATTTATATCACTATTTCCCACTCATTTATCCTAATATTTTGTATAGTTTCTTGAGTCTTGTGAATATTTTGATGTGTTTTGTGTTATTTTGTAGATAAATAAAGTTTCAGGACATTCTGGAGGTGATTTGGGGCAAAACGGGAAAAATTGGCAAAAAAAAGGCATTTTGGTAAATTATCCGCGTCGCGACGCCTAACGTGCACCAGATCTACTAACGTGCGCCGGGTCAACGGATCAGAATTTGAGAAGTTTGACTTTGCTAACATGCGCCGTGCCACGTGTCACCATCACAGCTGATCCGCTAACGTGCGTCGTGCCACGTGTCATCATCCTACGGTGCCGACACTCACAATTGCCACGTGTGCCACGTGTCATCCATGTCATCGCCACGTCATCGGTCAACGAGTCAACTATGCCACGTGTCGTTCCACGTCATCATCCACGTCAACAGGTCAACCGAGTCAACATGCCACGTCATCATCAGCCAATCACGCCATGACACGTGTCGCAATCCTATGGTGCCGACAATTGATCTCAGCCGCCTTGCCACGTCAGCGGCACGTCATCGCAATAATTGAGGTCTTAGCCGCCTCGCCACGTGTCGCTTTATCCTCTTATCCGAATCGCCACGTGTCTAGCCGTCATTGTGCCACGCATCACTGTTTCAGCGTCGCTACGCCAAAGGACTTAGCGTCGCGACGCCAGATGCCCATCTGCGCCTATAAATTCAGCTTCGAATTTCAGAATTGAGTACATCTTCCTCTCTCTTCAATTCTTTCTAAAGAGAGAGTTTCTCTCTCTAGATTCTTTAGTTTTTTAGTTTTTTTTATTTTTAGTTTTTAATTTTGTAAATAATTTTAATTACGTTGTGTAATAATAGTAATTTAATTTTTACTTTTTTACTTTTTACAGTTTTTACTATTCACCTTGATAAGGTAACTTCCTCAGCTAGGGTGAAAGGTAATTTTTACTTTTCTTTTATCTTTTTATTTATTTATTTAGCAAATCTACAATCAACCAAATCAATCAAGCAATCAATTCCCTTCTCCCTTTAATTAGATATTTGTAAATAAATAGATTCAATAATTAATAACAACAGTAGGAATTAAGTCCTCGTGGGATCGATATTTTTATACTACTTGAACGATACGTGCGCTTGCGTTATACGTGTGTGTTTACGCCGGTAAATTTTTTGGCGCCGTTGCCGGAGACTTATTTTTCTTGAGTTATTAATTTTGAAGCTATCTAATTTACTTGTATCTAATTTTCTTTATTTTTATCTGTAATTTTTATCTCTTTCTTTTGTTCTCAGGTGATTGAAAAATGGAACACTACAGGGAGATTGAAAGATTACGAGCTTTACAAGAAGATACACCCCACATATGGGAGCAACAGTCCGGTTTTCTGAGGCCTGTTGTCCAGCCCAACAATTATCACTGGATGCCAGAACCAAGCAATACCACATTTGCTCAACAGAACGAAATTGGGAGATGTGTAATATGTGATGGTAACCACCCGAACGATCAATGTATATACCTTTCAGAGTGGCAGAATTTTCAGAATCATTCAAAGTATGAAAAACCATCACATTTTCCATCTTATCCACCATCCATAAGCGATTTTCATCAACAACTAGAACCATCAGAGGAAGATCAGTTGTTAAACATGCTCAAAGATATGTTCGAGTTGGATACAATGCTTGAAACAAGCCAGAATCAATTGGAAAGTATTCAGAGACAATCAGAATTCATTCAGAGGATGACAGATCAAATGAGACAATTCACAGAAAACCAGGACTACATACCTCAAGAACCAGTTTCAGATGACACTGATAAAGCCTTCAATTACCAATCATTTCACAATGACACTTCAACATAGGAGGAAGCTGAGCAGTATCAACAACCAGAGGTATCAGTTCAGGAGCCCGAACTGACAAAGTCTCAATTTGACTTTTATTATTCAGATTCTAACGAGGATGAAGCTGATCTATTTGTACCAACTGCACCAACAACGGAGGATCAAACTTTCAATCCTCAAAATGAAGATCTTGGAGCATGCTTTACCATGATGTTTGATGAAGATCTACCTGATCCAACCATTCCAGTCATATCAGAGGATGAAGACCTAATGTCTGACTCATCTTTTCATCATCATGTGGAGCAAGAAGTAGAGCAATTGGAGGAGCAAATGTCTGACCTTAATAAGGATCCAGAGCATTCAGGAGAAACATCGCTGTTTTGGGGAGTACAAATCAAAGATATCACCCAGAAGCTTGACAGAATGGAATTTCCATTCCAAGTCAAACATCATACGAGACCTCCTGATTTTATTTCTTTCTTTTCAGGAACCACTGGAGCAACAAAGAGCAAAAAAGTGGCACGAGCACTGAATAGAACAAAATTCTTTTTGCCACTGTACCGTTGGAAAAGACCCTTCAAAAGCAATGCTCACGGGATTGTCTTTAATCGCACATCCAAAACGACATTGAAACCTCCTTAACAGATGAATTTCAGTCACGTCTGGCTGAAAACGAAAAATTTAGCGCTAGCAGGGAGGCAACCCATGCAATTTGTTGTAATTTGTTTTCATTTTTGTGTGAACTTTTTAATTTTGTGTGTTAGTTTTGCAGGAAAAATAAAAACGGAATTTTTTTCAGGACAAAACAAGCCAGTGCAAGCAAGATTTTCTTAAAATAAAAATTTGACAAAATCACGAAGATACAAAGTCAATCCAGAAGAAACGGCCGAGTAAGGAGTCAGCTATTGGGATGCGTCCCTATGGATTTATCTGTCGCAAGACATGGTTTTGCCAAAAAAAAAATCATCAGCGTCGCGACGCTGACTCTAAGAACATAAGAAGAGGCGCCGCAGATCTCATTTTTATTCCTTCTTCTTCCTCAGCCACCACACAACCGCAACCCACCTAGCCCAACTTGTTGATTAGATCCATCACCGCGACAGCCAAGCCGGCCGACCACAGAGACCGAACTGACCACAACCGCAACCTTCGCCAAGTCAAACACCAAGCCTTTACCGAGCCACCAGAGACCGTGATCTACCAAACCCATCATCATCTTCTTCTTCGAAATCAATCACCATCTTCACCGAAAAAACCACAACTGAAACCAACCACCATAACTCACGTTTAAAGCCACCCACGAGCCGAACAAACCAGACCTTCACCGAGTCTTAGCCACCACCGTCGAAACCGAAACCATCTCCACCCTTTGCCGTGAGCCTCATCACCGAGAACCAACAGAGCCGAGATCCACCAGCCACCATCAAGCCGAGATCCACACTGCTGAGACCGAATCAACCCACAACCGCATCAACACCACCGTGTGTCACCCTTGCCGAACCACATCTGCCGTAAGCCACTGACTACCGCTGAATTAACCTACTGCCGAGGCACCCACCGCCGAGATCCAACCCAAAACCGAGCCAACCCACTGCCGAGACCCAACCCACAACCAAAATCGAGAAGCAGCAAATCAACCCAAGTCCAAGCCGATCCGTATCCTCCATTGCCAAATCTGGATTTGACGGTAAAATTGATAAAAAAAAAATTTTGATTTGGTAAAATTGATTTGGTAGATTGAAAACTTGGATGATTGGTTATGTGATTTGAGTTGTGGAAGTGTTGATTGATTATTTGATTCGTAATCGTGGGGGCGAAGAATTGAATTGGGGTGTTTGTGGCATTTGATAGATTTAGGTTGTGTTGGATAATCAGAAATTCAGGGGAGACTCTGCCGGATTTTCTGAAAAATACCGAAGTTGGGCATTGTGTATTGATAATTTTTAGGGTGAATTTTGGGGAAATTTTGAGTTTTTAGAGGTGATTCTGCCAAAATTTTTACTAAAAAAAAATGGTCAAATAGCGATTGTGGTAAGAACCGTAATTTGGGCATAAATCTTAATCTGTATTTTTTTTCTGTGAAATTTCAGTTAACCAGGTATTATCGTCTAACCTCTTCTTTTACTGTTCAAGACATTGGGGACAATGTCTCATTTAGGTTTGGGGGAGGGAATTAGTTGATTAGTACCTTATTTTTTATTTTGTATGTTGTTTTTATTTTTAGTCCAAAATTTTTCGAAAAATACAAAAAAATTGAAAAATTTTCAAAAATTACAAAAATATTTTATGTTTTTTATGTTTTTGTTTTGACTAAAAAGGTGAAATTGGTAAGAGATAGCTGAGTAAGGAGTTTCCACTCCTGATACGTATCTCAAACCATTTTTGAAACAAGTTAATTTTTGTTTATTTCATTTTGAATTATTTAATTTGTGAATTCTCCTTAACACTGACTAAAATGGATCTTCATATTCTCAGTTGACAGGTATTATCAACATACATGGAAACATACAGACATGAGCTAAAATTAAAAAGTTTGTAATATTCAGTGCTCTAGTTTAATTGGAGGAAGCATCTTAAAAAAACAATGGAGTAAAAAAAAATAATAAATATGAGATCCGAGTTATTAAGTTTGTAAGGGTGTTTTAACACCTAGTGCCCTAAAACCAACTGGTTTGGGAGTCACTGGCCCAAAGCTCGTTACATGGATTGAAGATGCTGCAAAAATATATCTGAAGTCTGAGTAATTAAGTTCGTAGGGGTGTCTTAACACCTGGTGCCCTAAAGCCAACTGGTTTGGGAGTCACCGACCCAACACTCGCTACATAGATGGAAGATATTGTATATAAATAAAAAATAGAGAAAAAATCAGAAAAATGAGAAAAAATTATTCCATTGCTACAAAAAGGTGTGAAATCAGATAGAACTTTATGACAAAAATATTACTCTCTTATCAACTGCACTTATGACTGATGTGGGCAAAAATGAGTTGTTTAATATTATGTTGGCTGTGTTTATGAAGAATGGTAAAAATGATCGGAGAATTTACTTATTCAGTAATTTAGAAAGAAAGAAAACAACTAGTAACTTGGAGTAGAAGTTTCACTTGATTAGTCACTAACTTCTTTATTCTTTTTTTCGCTTGTATTTTTACTTTTGTCTGCATTAGTTTCACTACCTTTTTACTTTTGTAAAAATGTTTGTGGGTATCATTGTTGTAAACCCTCACGAGACTACAACCCGTCCACTAGGGACACCTAGGGGTTTAAAGGCTTGTTTCATATGCTAAATGCAATCGTGATCCCTACGAAAGTGGCTTAGTTAATTTTATTTTCATGTTATTTTATTCTATGTTTTGCTCGAGGACTAGCAAAAGTTAGGTTTGGGGGTGTGATGAGTGGTATTTATATAACTATTTCCCACTCATTTATCCTAATATTTTGTATAGTTTCTTGAGTCTTGTGAATATTTTGATGTGTTTTGTGTTATTTTGTAGATAAATAAAGTTTCAGGAAATTCTGGAGGTGATTTGGGGCAAAACAGGAAAAATTGGCAAAAAAAAGGCATTTTGGTAAATTATCCGCGTCGCGACGCCCAAGTCATCAGCGTCGCGACGCCTAACGTGCACCAGATCTGCTAACGTGCGCCGGGTCAACGGATCAGAATTTGAGAAGTTTGACTTTGCTAACATTCGACGTGCCACGTGTCACCATCACAGCCGATCCGCTAACGTACGTCGTGCCACGTGTCATCATCCTACGGTGCCGACACTCACAATTTCCACGTGTGCCACGTGTCATCCATGTCATCGCCACGTCATCAGTCAACGAGTCAACTATGCCACATGTCGTGCCACGTCATCATCCACGTCAGTAGGTCAACCGAGTCAACATGCCACGTCATCATCAGCCAATCACGCCGTGACACGTGTCGCAATCCTATGGTGCCGACAATTGATCTCAGCCGCCTTGCCACGTCAGCGCCACGTCATCGCAATAATTGAGGTCTTATCCGCCTCGCCACGTGTCGCTTTATCCTCTTATCAGAATCGCCACGTGTCAAGCCATCATTGTGCCACACATCACTGTTTGAGCGTCGCTACGCGAAAGGACTGGCGTCGCGACGCCAGATGCCCATCTGCGCCTATAAATTCAGCTTCGAATTTCAGAATTGAGTACACCTTCCTCTCTCTTCAATTCTTTCTAAAGAGAGAGTTTCTCTCTCTAGATTCTTTAATTTTTAGTTTTTTTATTTTTAGTTTTTAATTTTGTAAATAATTTTAATTACGTTGTGTAATAATAGTAATTTAATTTTTACTTTTTTACTTTTTACAGTTTTTACTATTCACCATGATAAGGTAACTTCCTCAGCTATGGTGAAAGGTAATTCTTTTACTGTTACTATTTAGATTAATCTCCCTTAAAAATAATATATTCACTATTTAAAATACTGACTTAAAAAGGATACCGCTATATTGTTCGGTTGGTAATTTAATTTTAATCTGGTTTAAACCTAATTAATAAAGGATACCACCAGATTGTCGGTTGGTAATTTAATTTTGGTTCCGCCTTTATGGCTGGTTGGACTTAATTTGACTTAATCAGGATACCGCCAGATTGGTCGGTTGGTAATATTATCACGAGTTTATATATTATTTTATGGGAGATATCTAAATTAGTAGTAGTAAATGTAATTCCTTTTACCTTAGCATTTTATTGTAATTTACTTCTCAACTTTTACTTTATGTCTATTACTTTTATGTTTTACTAGCCCTAGTTATGTGTTAGTTATCTGGGGTTGTGATGACTTTTAATATCACCGGTTTATAGGGGTTATTTGATAGTTTGGGTAATTTAAAGGTTTACTTATTAAGTCTTAAGCTTAATGCTTCTTGTTGTTTGATCACCAATAAGATTGATGTGGTAAATCTAAAATGAACTAGACATAGGGATTTTAGGTTTCAGCCTTAGACTTAATAGCCCACGATCTTCCTTAAGGAGAGATAACCCTTTAATAGATTTCCTTACAGGATAGGAATATACATGTCGGGCGGGGGTAGCCATAATTGGAACTTAAACTTAATGAATCCAGATAATTTGGTTGACATAGACATATGGTTCAATTAGGTTAAATTGGGTATTTGTGTCTGACCGTCGACAAAGGCTTACACATAATTTAGTATTCCAGGTTAGTAAACTGATTTATTACACAAACATAAAATAACCACTTCATCTTTAAAATGATATTAGAATGATTCACAACCTTAGATCTTTGTGTCTTTTATTTTTTCCTTAGTATTTTCTTTTATCTTTTTATTTATTTATTTAGCAATCTACAATCAACCAAATCAATCAAGCAATCAATTCCCTTCTCCTTTAATTAGATATTTGTAAATAAATAGATTCAATAATTAATAACAATAGTAGGAATTAAGTCCTCGTGGGATCGATATTTTTATACTACTTGAACGATATGTGCGCTTGGGTTATACGTGTGTGTTTACGCCGGTCAAGTTTTTGGCGCCGTTGCCGGGGACTTATTTTTCTTGAGTTATTAATTTTGAAGCTATCTAATTTACTTGTATCTAATTTTCTTTATTTTTATCTGTAATTTTTATCTTTTTCTTTTGTTCTCTGGTGATTGAAAAATGGAACACTACTGGGAGATTGAAAGATTACGAGCTTTACAAGAAGATACACCCCACATATGGGAGCAACAGTCCGGTTTTCTGAGGCCTGTTGTCCAGCCCAACAATTATCACTGGATGCCAGAACCAAGCAATACCACATTTGCTCAGCAGAACGAAATGGGGAGATGTGTAATATGTGATGGTAACCACCCGAGCGATCAATGTATATACCTTTCAGAGTGGCAGAATTTTCAGAATCATTCAAAGTATGAAAAACATCACATTTTCCATCTTATCCACCATCCATAAGCGATTTTCATCAACAACTAGAACCAGCAGAGAAGATCAGTTGTTAAACATGCTCAAAGATATGTTTGAGTTGGATGCAATGCTTGAAACAAGCCAGAATCAATTGGAAAGTATTCAGAGACAATCAGATTCATTCAGAGGATGACAGATCAAATGAGACAATTCACAGAAAACCAGGACTACATACCTCAATAACCAGTTTCAGATGACACTGATAAAGCCTTCAATTACCAATCATTTCACAATGACACTTCAACATAGGAGGAAGCTGAGCAGTATCAACAACCAGAGGTATCAGTTCAGGAGCCCGAACTGACAAAGTCTCAATTTGACTTTTATTATTCAGATTCTAACGAGGATGAAGCTGATCTATTTGTACCAACTGCACCAACAACGGAGGATCAAACTTTCAATCCTCAAAATGAAGATCTTGGAGCATGCTTTACCATGATGTTTGATGAAGATCTACCTGATCCAACCATTCCAGTCATATAAGAGGATGAAGACCTAATGTCTGACTCATCTTTTCATCATCAGGTGGAGCAAGAAGTAGAGCAATTGGAGGAGCAAATGTCTGACCTTAATAAGGATCCAGAGCATTCAGGAGAAACATCGCTGTTTTGGGGAGTACAAATCAAAGATATCACCCAGAAGCTTGACAGAATGGAATTTCCATTCCAAGTCAAACATCATACGAGACCTCCTGATTTTCTTTCTTTCTTTTCAGGAACCACTGGAGCAACAAAGAGCAAAAATGTGGCACGAGCACTGAATAGAACAAAATTCTTTTTGCTACTGTACCGTTGGAAAAAACCCTTCAAAAGCAATGCTCACGGGATTGTCTTTAATCGAACATCCAAAACGACATTGAAACCTCATTAACAGATGAATTTCAGTCACGTCTGGCTGAAGACGAAAAATTTAGCGTTAGCAGGGAGGCAACCCATGCAATTTGTTGTAATTTGTTTTCATTTTTGTGTGAACTTTTTAATTTTGTTTGTTAGTTTTGCAGGAAAAATAAAAACGGAATTTTTTCAGGACAAAACAAGGCACTGCAAGCAATTTTTTCATAAAATAAAAATTTGACAAAATCACGAAGATACAAAGTCAATCCAGAAGAAACGGCCGAGTAAGGAGTCAGCTCTTGGGATGCGTCCCTATGGATTTATCTGTCGCAAGACATGGTTTTGCCAAAAAAAAAAAAATCATCAGCGTCGCGACGCTGACTCTAAGAACATAAGCAGAGGCGCCGCATATCTCATTTTTATTCCTTCTTCTTCCTTAGCCACCACACAACCGCAACCCACCTAGCCCAACTTGCCGATTAGATCCATCACCGCGACAGCCAAGCCGGCCGACCACAGAGACCGAACTGACCACAACCGCAACCTTCGCCAAGTCAAACACCAAGCCTTTACCGAGCCACCAGAGACCGAGATCTACCAAACCCATCATCATCTTCTTCTTCGAAATCAATCACCATCTTCACCGAAAAAACCACAACTGAAACCAACCACCATAACTCACGTTTAAAGCCACCCACGAGCCGAACAAACCAGACCTTCGCCGAGTCTTAGCCACCACCGTCGAAACCGAAACCATCTCCACCCTTTGCCGTGAGCCTCATCACCGAGAACCAACAGAGCCGAGATCCACCAGCCACCATCAAGCCGAGTTCCACACTG
This sequence comes from Zanthoxylum bungeanum, assembly GCA_019454045.1. Classification (NCBI taxonomy): domain Eukaryota; kingdom Viridiplantae; phylum Streptophyta; class Magnoliopsida; order Sapindales; family Rutaceae; genus Zanthoxylum; species Zanthoxylum bungeanum. The sequence goes on along the minus strand of SKCR01044970.1, from coordinate 26,568 downwards.
CTGAGACCGAATCAACCCACAACCGCATCAATACCACCGTGAGTCACCCTTGTTGAACCACATCTGCCGTAAGCCACTGACTACCGATGAATTAACCTACTACCGAGACAACGCCGAGACACCCACCGCCGAGATCCAACCCAAAACCGAGCCAACCCACTACCGAGACCCAACCCACAACCAAAATCGAGAAGCAGCAAATCAACCCAAGTCCAAGCCGATCCGTATCCTCCATTGCCAAATCTGAATTGACGGTAAAATTGATAAAAAAAAATTTTGATTTGGTAAAATTGATTTGGTAGATTGAAAACTTGGATGATTGGTTATGTGATTTGAGTTGTGGAAGTGTTGATTGATTATTTGATTCGTAGTCGTGGGGGCGAAGAATTGAATTGGGGTGTTTGTGGCATTTGATAGATTTAGGTTGTGTTGGATAATCAGAAATTCATGGGAGACTCTGCCGGACTTTCTGAAAAATACTGAAGTTGGGCATTGTGTATTGATAATTTTTAGGGTGAATTTTGGGGAAATTTTGAGTTTTTAGAGGTGATTCTGCCAAAATTTTTTACTAAAAAAAATGGTCAAATAGCGATTGTGGTAAGAACAGTAATTTGGGCATAAATCTTAATCGGTATTTTTTTTTCTGTGAAATTTCAGTTAACCAGGTATTATCGTCTAAACTCTTCTTTTACTGTTCAAGACATTGGGGACAATGTCTCATTTAGGTTTGGGGGAGGGAATTAGTTGATTAGTACCTTATTTTTTTTGTATGTTGTTTTTATTTTTAGTCCAAAATTTTTCGAAAAATACAAAAATTGAAAAATTTTCAAAATTCAACAAAATATTTTGTGTTTTTTGTGTTTTTGTTGTGACTAAAAAGGTGAAATTGGTAAGAGATAACTGAGTAAGGAGTTTCCACTCCTGATACGTATCTCAAACCATTTTTGAAAAAAGTTAATTTTTGTTTATTTCATTTTGAATTATTTAATTTGTGAATTCTCCTTAACACTGACTAAAATGGATCTTCATATTCTCAGTTGACAGTATTATCAACATACATGGAAACATACGGACATGAGCTAAAATTGCAAAGTTTGTAATATTCAGTGCTCTTTTAATATTGGAGGAAGCATCTTAAAAAAGCAATGGTGTAAAAAAAAAATATGAGATCCGAGTTATTAAGTTTGTAAGGGTGTTTTAACACCTAGTGCCCTAAAACCACTGGTTTGGGTGTCACTGGCCCAAAGCTCGTTACATGGATTGAAGATGCTGCCAAAATATATCTCTGAAGTCTGAGTAATTAAGTTCGTAGGGGTGTCTTAACACCTGGTGCCCTAAAGCCAACTGGTTTGGGAGTCACCGACCCAACACTCGCTACATAGATGGAAGATATTGTATATAAATAAAAAATAGAGAAAAAATCAGAAAAATGAGAAAAAATTATTCCATTGCTACAAAAAGGTGTGAAATCTGATAGAACTTTAGGACAAAAATATTACTCTCTTATCAACTGCACTTATGACTGATGTGGGCAAAAATGAGTAAAAAATTATTCCATTGCTACAAAAAGGTGTGAAATCTGATAGAACTTTAAGACAAAAATATTACTCTCTTATCAACTGCACTTATGACTGATGTGGGCAAAAATGAGTTGTTTAATATTATGTTGGCTGTGTTTATGAAGAATGGTAAAAATGATCGGAGAATTTACTTATTCAGTAATTTAGAAAGAAAGAAACAACTAGTAACTTGGAGTAGAAGTTTCACTTGATTAGTCACTAACTTCTTTATTCTTTATTCTTTTTTCGCTTGTATTTTTACTTTTGTCTGCATTAGTTTCACTACCTTTTTACTTTTGTAAAAATGTTTGTGGGTATCATTGTTGTAAACCTCACGAGACTACAACCCGTCCACTAGGGACACCTAGGGGTTTAAAGGCTTGTTTCATATGCTAAATGCAATCGTGATCCACGAAAAAGGCTTAGTTAATTTTATTTTCATATTATTTTATTCTATGTTTTGCTCGAGGACTAGCAAAATGTTAGGTTTGGGGGTGTGAGAGTGGTAGTTATATCACTACTTTTCCACTCATTTATCCTAATATTTTGTATAGTTTCTTGAGTCTTGTGAATATTTTGATGTGTTTTGTGTTATTTTGTAAATAAATAAAGTTTCAAGACATTCTGGAGGTGATTTGGGGCAAAACAGGAAAAATTGGCAAAAAAAGGGCATTTTGGTAAATTATCCGCGTCGCGACGCCCAAGTCATCAGCGTCGCGACGCCTAACGTGCACCAGATCTGCTAACGTGCGCCGGGTCAACGGATCAGAATTTGAGAAGTTTGACTTTGCTAACATGCACCGTGCCACGTGTCACCATCACAGACGATCCGCTAACGTACGTCGTGCCACGTGTCATCATCATACGGTGCCGACACTCACAATTGCCACGTGTGCCACGTGTCATCCATGTCATCGCCACGTCATCGGTCAACGATTCAACTATGCCATGCGTCGTGCCACGTCATCATCCACGTCAGCAGGTCAACCGAGTCAACATGCCACGTCATCATCAGCCAATCACGCTGTGACATGTGTCGCAATCCTATGGTGCCGACAATTGATCTCAGCCGCCTTGCCACGTCAGTGCCACGTCATCGCAATAATTGAGGTCTTAGCCGCCTCGCCACGTGTCGCTTTATCCTCTTATCCGAATCGCCACTTGTCAAGCCATCATTGCGCCACGCATCACTGTTTCAGCGTCGCTACGCCAAAAGACTTGGCGTCGCGACGCCAGATGCCCATCTGCGCCTATAAATTCAGCTTCGAATTTCAGAATTGAGTACACCTTCCTCTCTCTTCAATTCTTTCTAAAGAGAGAGTTTCTCTCTCTAGATTCTTTAGTTTTTAGTTTTTTTTATTTTTAGTTTTTAATTTTGTAAATAATTTTATTACGTTTGTAATAATAGTAATTTAATTTTTACTTTTTTACTTTTTACAGTTTTTACTATTCACCATGATAAGGTAACTTCCTCAGCTAGGGTGAAAGGTAATTCTTTTACTGGTACTATTTAGATTAATCTCCCTTAAAAATAATATATTCACTATTAAAATACTGACTTAAAAAGGATACCGCTATATTGGTCGGTTGGTAATTTAATTTTAATCTGGTTTAAACCTAATTAATAAAGGATACCGCCAGATTGGTCGGTTGGTAATTGGTAATTTAATTTTGGTTCCGCCTTTATGGCTGGTTGGACTTAATTTGACTTAATCAGGATACCGCCAGATTGGTCGGTTGGTAATATTATAACGAGTTTATATATTATTTTATGGGAGATATCTAAATTAGTAGTAGTAAAGTAATTCCTTTTACCTTAGCATTTTATTGTAATTTACTTCTCAGCTTTTACTTTATGTCTATTACTTTTATGTTTTTTTTTACTAGCCCTAGTTATGTGTTAGTTATCTGGGGTTGTGATGACTTTTAATATCACCGGTTTATAAGGGGTTATTTGATAGTTTGGGTAATTTAAAGGTTTACTTATTAAGTCTTAAGCTTAATGCTTCTTGTTGTCTGATCACCAATAAGATTGATGTGGTAAATCTAAAATGAACTAGACATAGGGATTTAGGTTTCAGCCTTAGACTTAATAGCCCACGATCTTCCTTGAGGATAGATAACCCTTTAATAGATTTCCTTACAGGATAGGAATATATCTGTCGGGCGGGGGTAGCCATAATTGGAACTTAAACTTAATGAATCCAGATAATTTGGTTGACATAGACATATGGTTCAATTAGGTTAAACTGGGTATTTGTGTCTGACCATCGACAGAGGCTTACACATAATTTAGTATTCCAGGTTAGTAAACTGATTATTACACAAACATAAAATAACCACTTCATCTTTAAAATGATATTAGAATGATTCACAACCTTAGATCTTTGTGTCTTTTATTTTCCTTAGTATTTTCTTTTATCTTTTTATTTATTTATTTATCAAATCTACAATCAACCAAATCAATCAAGCAATCAATTCCCTTCTCCCTTTAATTCGATATTGTAAATAAATAGATTCAATAATTAATAACAACAGTAGGAATTAAGTCCTCGTAGGATCGATATTTTTATACTACTTGAACGATACGTGCGCTGGCGTTATACGTGTGTGTTTACGCCGGTCACCAAGTCATATTATCCCGATGGTTGCAACCCTTTAGAGAACCAGTTCTGTATCCCTGTGCGATCATCATCTTCATATGACTGGAGTGATACTTCCGTCTTGACATCACACCCAACACAACTACGATTCTTAATATACCCACAGAGGCGTACACAGAACCTGTTAAAGCCCTGGATGACCAAAACCAAAGTATATTAATTGTCGCAAGTATTAGCGGTGCAAGTCTCAGGTTAAGACCAAATACACCTACCCTGATTTCAGACTTCCATAGACACATTGTCATACTACCAATGGAATTCCGAGGGGTCTATCCAGAGCGAAGCTGTTTCCGCGTACCATCGGTAAACACAACCTCCTATTACACTTGCATTAGTATCATATACCCAAATATATGAGAACTATGTCGTTATGCCCTCACAACGCGCACAAGTGTAATACTAGTCTTTTGCGCATTATCGATGTCCAATCTCGATAATACTCTGACTAGGGATATTTAATGATTTATCCTTCATGGATTGATACTGTCTCATATCATCTCAATCCAGGAACAAATCATAAGGACCTCCTATCATTTATACATCTTGGTGATCTAATCACAAATGACAAGAGTGCAATCTCTTTTGTCACATACTTAATTTGTACAACAACACCATGATCTGTACAAATAGTGACGCTATGGGTCATAATTGTCCAACAATCTCCCACTTGGCCTATAGCCAGTCACTCGAGTGTCTTACACCCGAACTATGTACGGTTCGCTCAAACTGTTGAGAAAATGCTTTCGTCATCGGATTTGCATGATTATCATCTGATGTGATTTATTCGATCATCACATCGCCATGATGTATGATCCGAACGAATCAGATAAATATCGAACTATATATCTGGATCGTTGATGAGACCATTAATTCTTTAGCCTGTGCTGACGCCTAGCTCATCTGCTAACAGAACTATATCTAATATAATTAGATTTGTTATCGACCCAAATGGCTTCTATTGCTGCCTCAACTGCAGCAATAACCAGCATTTGTTGTTTATTCGGTAACAGTATCTTGCTTGGAAGATTTCCAGCTCACTGTTCCGTTATTCAAACTTTATAGTACCGTTATTGCGACTTATAGTCGTTTTATCGGTTAGGAAACTTGCAGCAGTAATCCCAGTGACTTCAAGTTCTCCTTCTCCATAGTTTAAGACAGCATCCTTAGTTCTCTAAGATACTAGAGGATGTTCTTAATATCAATCCAGTGACTATCACTTGGATTGGCCTGTTTGTGACTTCATATGCTCAAAGCATATGAGACACTAGGTCGCGTACATTTTTCAATGTACGAGTTCTCGGAGAGTTTTCTCGAAAGCCAAGCTTTCGCCGATTGTATTATAGGAATATCATTTCTAAGAAATGACGTGTCATAATTATTATATAGACAAGAATCATTTAGTTTTGAATTAAATCATAAACTATTATGATTACATCAAAACGATAATTCCAAGAACCTAATGCTTGCTTCAATCCAAACATGGATCGAATAACCTGCAAACCTTGTTTCCTAGTTTTGGTACGAGAAAACCGTCAGGATGTTGTAAACATCCTCCAAAAGTTTCCTTTTCAGGAAAGCGATTTTCCCGTTTTGCTGACATATTTCATAAATGAAACATGTAGCATCAGTAAGCATTATCCAAATGGATTTACCGTGGCAACAGGTAAAAGGTTTCGTCGTAATCAACACAATGTTGATAACGATACATTTCCGTTAGAAGCCTAGCTTTATACGTTGGTATGTTGCCATCCATGTATGTCTTCCTTGAAGACTTATATAGTACCAATAGGCACAATGCCTTGCGGTACATCAACTAGTGTCCAAACATAGTTGGTATACATGGAATCCATTTCGGACTCATGACACTTTGTCATAATAGGGAGTCGATACATTGTATCACTTCCTCATACGTAGTCAGTTGGTATTCCTCAATAAGATATACATCTTTATGAGGTGAGATCAGAAACCCATACCCCAGTTTGTTTTCTGACTCTCTCCGACTTACGCGGTTCTTGTGTATTTGAAGATTACTGGTATAGTTTCATCCTTGATGAACTATATATGTTCCATTAAGGAATCAGTGCCTTTTAATGGTATTACTCCGATTTTCATCAAGTTTTACTATCCTCCCACTTACCACTGCATATAGGTATTCCTCTTAGGAAAACCGCATGGCGAGCAACAATAAAACTGTTCTCTTGTGAGTTGTATAAGTACTATACTTTCGTATCCCTAGGATAACCTACAATTGGCACTTATCCAATTTGGGTTCTAGTTTGGTATCATTCAAACATATGCCTAGCATACCCAAATATTCAGGAATGAGAAAACCTGGTTTCTTTCCTGTTCACATCTAATATGAAGTCTGTTAAACAGATTTTTATGGAACCTTATTCAAAATAAGTTTTGCACTGTTTATGCGTATCTGTTGAAGGAAATGGTAGCTCAGAGCGACTCATGATTAACCTTATCATGTCCAACAAAATTTGGTTTATCCGTTCGGACACACCAATAAATTGACGTGTTCCGGGAGGAGTCCTATTTGAAAGAATACTATAATCTTTCAAGTATTTAAGAAACTTAATGCTCAAGTATTTTTAATTGTGGTCTAACCGTGATGGTTTAATACTTTAGCCGATCTGTTTGTCTATTTCGTGTCGAAACTGTAAAAGTTTCTGATTTGTGTTTCAAAAGAAACACATAACCATAACGCGATGCCACATCCGTAAAGGTCACGAAATATTCATATCCACATCTAGCCTAGCTAGACATGGGCCCACTTGCTTCACTATGAACTAGGGCTTACAGATCGGTGGCATTTGCACTTTTACCAAGTAAATGTGTTATAGGCATTTTGCCCTAATAAACTAGATTCGTAGACTTCATTTGAATAGAATCAAATCAGTCCTAGTACCCACTCTTCAAAAGTGTGGATATACGAGTCTTGTTTAATTGTGTCCCAGACAACAATGCCACAATTAGTTTCTTCTGATCAAATCAGTTTGAGCTATGTTTTTGTCATGTTATATGTTTGAGATATTATTTATATTCAAAATATAAATTCTGTTATTCACATCTAATGTTTTATCTCAATATCATCTTTATAAAATAAAACACTTTAGTGTTCTAGAATATAAAGGTTCATCCGCAACGGATTAAACACTGATATAGAGATAATGTTTCTAGTCAAACTAGTTACATTATAACAGTTTCCTAATTTAATACACACCCAGGGTAGTTCCTAAACTTAGGTATCTACGATTAAAACAGCGACTTTCGTCCAGTTTCCTATTCACAGATTAAATCTCAATTGAAGTCAGTATCTTGCTCATAGCAGATTCTGAGCATCAACGCATATTTATGTACCACACTAAGTATTTAAAATCCAATTTTAATACTAGTTGTGAATATATTTATGACAAACATATTTGAAGTCAGAGCCTTGCCCGTTCTTCTATTCCTTCATGTCTGCTTTGTCCAAACGGCAGTCACGCTTCCTCGATCCCGTTTGCCACAATTTAGGCAGACATTTTGGGATATGTCCTTTATCTTCCCAGAAGATTATAATGATATTTCCTTTGCCCATTTCAACACTCCAGAAGCCTTTGGCCAAGCCTCGGGTTTCTAGAATATCGAAGTAAGGTGCGCCTTGCGCGTCTTGCCTTATTGCAAATTTTGACTTTGTCTCCTTGAGAATAGTCATTAACTCTCCAAGAGTTATTATTGCAATTTAGTACTTCTAAGATCTAAGGATAGATCTTCGAAGATCCTTCAATTTCATTATCATACTTTAAGGATCTAATCCTTAGTTCTGATTAAGAAATTAAGGAGTCTAATTAGCAAGCTTAATGGATTAAGCACTAAAGTTATCATCACATAAATCTTCCAAAGATTATGCTCTACTATTTGCTTAACTTCGGGCTTAGGCCTAATATGTTATTTTATCAAATAAAGTAACTTATTAGTTTCCAGGACTATCCTGATATTTATTCCCAATTTGAAAATTAAACCATTTAAATATATTTTCCTTAGGATTATGTTTTAAATGTCAATCTTTCAATTTTATCTTGATTCTAATAGTCCAAATATTTAATCAACGATATCGGTACTATTTATTATAATGATTATTATAGTCCAACTATATAATCAATTATAATTTAATTGTTTGAATACAGTCCAACTGTTTATTAAAACAACAATTTAAATATTAGTCCAACTAACATTTAATTTATTTGACGAATGATATTTGATTTGAGCGCGTATGGAAAGTAATTAAACGAATATTGCAAATTCAATTCTTGCTTCCCACTATTTTTCGGCAAGCCTCTAACCCTCTGTCGAGTACTCGGGAAACCGTGTTTCCTAGTGGGCTAGAATCCCGTTACATATCACACAATCTTGACTTTGACCAACAAATTGTATGATAATTAACTAGGTAGATCTCTAAGATCAATTGGATCCAATCCAATTCCTAGATCCAGTAGGGGGACATCCAAGTCCGAAACATATATCTTATATATGCCAATATATCCAATATATTACCTAACCTTTTTCCTCTGAATCAACTAAGCCTTGGCTTTGGCACAACAAACTTAGTGATCCCAGTTAAGCGCGACCCATTGACCATGGAAAGCTTCGTAATCAATGTCGATGGACAAGAAGTGATCTTGACTTTGGCCAACAAATCACAACTTGGACAAGACACTGATATGGAACAAAGCTCTCATAATTCAAACACATCTGCAACTGACAAAGGCCTTGACTTTGGCCAACAAACCAATGCCAGTCTTGGATCTTGAGTAAGAATCACTAAATGGAAGGAAAAACGCTTAATATTTTGCGAGGGTTTTTCGAGTGCAAATTGGCAACCAATTTATTATCTTTGTTAAGGTCTCATCATCATACACATTTAAACATGCATTCTAAACACATAATAAAGCGCGTATAAATAATGATATGCGGATGGATACTTAACACATTAATCCTAGATCAAATCTCTCCCTTTCTTCTCTCCCGCTAGCACGTGTATTACTTCTACCCGTTACACTACACTTCTAAAGAAACCTCATTTACATTGAGGGGAATAGGTGAGAAGAGAATACAAAGAGTAATGAGGTAATAGGCTGGACACGCAGGTCCAATTAATAAATTCCAAATTTATTACAACAATTTCTAAAATTGCCCCACCCATCTAATATCCTTCTTATATACATTATTCATGCATCGCAACCATGTATTCACACAAGCATGTTATCAATCAATCTAATCAAATTAATTAATCTGATTATTAATGACCATCCAATGTTCAAAACGATTTGATTTTGCGCGAGTCAAACTCGTTTTGCGAATAAGTACTCAAAGTATGAATTCTTGAATTAAATTAAACTACAACATAAAATCCAATAATATGTATTTAATACTAATTCGCTATTTAATTCCAAATTAAATACTACACTTTATTAACGAACCTTTACGACTTAAATTCCAAATTAAATCGTTACGGGTCTCAAAGCCCGATTAACGTCCAACGTTAATTTAATTAAAGTCCAATGGGCTTTCAATTAATTTCTTAAGGCGTGGACTTTTGGTCAACTCAGGTCAAACCCAATAACCAAAGCCCAATCAAGGAATAACCCCATAAGCCTAGAAATCAATTTAGGCCCATTAGGCCCAATTAAACTTTAAAGGTCCATTAGTCGCATTTGGGCTTTATGGAAGCGGTTTTGGGCCCAATTGGATCCAACCAATTTTCCTAAACCTAACTTGGTACAACCAAGCCCAATAAGCCCATAACACTTTCAAGCCCAAATCCAATTTAAGCCCAAATAATTTAATTCCAAAAATTCCAAATTTCCCAATTAATTAACCAAAGTGTATTACACAAATTAATTACCCAAATCAATATTTCCAAAACACAAATTTGTACAATTAATCTTGCTTTTCACATTAAAACATGTCCAACACATTTTAACAAAAAATCAAACCCATATATATGCTTTAAGCTCTCGGCATTTTGGGTAATTTGTGTCCGATTCGGTTTCAATCCAATTAAATCCACAATCGACATTAAATCAACATACCCAACATGATTCCAACTCATCCAATGATTAAAATAAAAAATCACCAAGACATTTAGGGCCCTTATCCATTCGGCCAAGCCAAAGAATTTGGGGAAAACTATTCTAAACATAATTTCTTGAAATTGATCCAATCAATCTTCAATTAAACATCATTTAAACATATTCAATCAAACAATTTAACCAAATCATGCTCAAAATCAATTTACCCAATTTTAAGCCCTAAATCAAATTTCATGCTTTTACTCCGCTCTGATACCATTGTTGGAGTTCTACGGTCCCGAGGATCGAATAACAAGCATAAAAAATACATGCGAATACATCACGGAGTTACGGAATACTCACAATGATCGGTTGAGTCAATGCGCTGATGAACAAAATTCGTTTTCTGCCTTCCTCCAAGTCACGGCAGTGGCAGAATTTCAGTCCTCCATTTTCGGCTTCAATCTTCCTCCAAGCTCCAAGCTTTGGTTGATGGTGATTCCAAGCTCATGAAGTGAGTTCCCTATCACCTTTGTATGGCTCTTATGTGTGCTAGCACCTTTGATTTTGCCACAAAATCATTAATTTCTTCTCCAAGTCTCACGGTTTTGCTGAAACCAGTGAAGAGAAAACAGAAGGCCTCCAAGGCCGAGAGAGGGAGAAGAAAATGAGGGAGCGAGAGAGTTGGTTGTTACCAAAAGTGTATATGTTTTTTTTTTTTTTTCAAAAAATAAATAAACATATACAATTTTTCTTTTCTAAAAAGTCAAGCCATTAAGGCTCCAACCACTCACATCACTTCTCATCAATCAATCAGTGAATAGTGACTGGTGTCAATCACTCAAAGTGAAAAACATCTATCACTTGATTGACGAATGATATGACGCTAGATGCGACTAGCGATTTGACGCTTGATTTGACTTGCATGCCACACTCGAATTCGAAATGCGAATGCGCTCGCAAACAATCCCGGGCTCGAGTTCGCTAATTCCAAATTAATGAAATTTCTGTTGCGACGTAATTAATTAATTATGCCTAGCAAAATCACTATTCACGTCGCTAACGAATTAATTCTAAATTAACTCGTTCGCCCGAATTAAAATCTAATTTCAATTCCGTGTCGAAATCCAATTTCGTATAATATATCGAATATATTATTTAATCGATTAATTCCAAATTAATCGTTTTCTCTCTTTAAATGATATTTTATCCCAGATAAAATATCTCCGCAATTAATCCCAGATTAATTCTCTCTCTTGTCAAATTAATCCCAGATTAATAAAGTGCGAGTCATACATCATCGGTGAATCTTCGGGAAGCGACCCATGAGATCCCCGGATATGTTGGCAATAAATATGGTCGTCGGACTATCCGAACACGTAAGTACCTAGTACTACGCTTTTACCGATTTACAAGACAAGGTTGGCTTCTAGCAATGCGCCATGCCTACCCAATTCTCCAGAAATATCGTTACAGGAATAAATTATCTATATCAGGCGTAGTATACGTAGTATTGCGTATTTCGATCCAGTATCGGATGATCACATGCAAGGCCTGAGGCTGGTACAGTGTCTGCCCGGTACGAAGCATATATCGAATCACGAGCAACTAGTCTCTTTATTATCGGATAATCATGACCAAGTCATATTATCCCGATGGTTGCAACCCTTTAGAGAACCAGTTCTGTATCCCTGCGCGATCATCATCTCCATATGACTGGAGTGATACTTCCGTCTTGACATCACACCCAACACACTACGATTCTCAATATACCCAGTAGAGGCGTACACAGAACCTGTTAAAGCCCTGGACTACCAAAACCAAAGTATATTGATTGTCTCAAGTATTAGCGGTGCAAGTCTCAGGTTAAGACCAAATACACCTACCCTGATTTCGGACTTCCATAGACACATAGTCACACTACTAATGGAATTCTGAGGGGTCTATCCAGAGTGAAGCTGTTTCCTGTACCATCGGTAAACACAACCTCCTATTACACTTGCATAAGTATCCTATACCCAAATATATGAGAACTATGTCGTTATGCCCTCACAACGCGCACAAGTGTAATACTAGTCTTTTACGCATTATCGATGTCCAATCTCGATAATACTCTGACTAGGGATAATTAATGATTTATCCTTCGTGGATTGATACTGTCTCATATTATCTCAATCCAGGAATAAATCATAAGGACCTCCTATCATTTATACATCTTGGTGATCTAATCACAAATGACAAGAGTGCAATCTCTTTTGTCACATAGTTAATTTGTACAACAACACCATGATCTGTACAAATAGTGACGCTATGGGTCATAATTGTCCAACGGAAGGTACATCTGAAACAAAAATTTCGAGCTCTATTTATAGGCGTCAGTAGGGTGTTCCGTCACGACGTGAGTGATTATCGACGTGGCAACTTCCGTTTCGTCAGCTTCAGATTCTGGATAAGGTGATAAGGTGACACGTGGCGGCACGTGGCAAGGTGAATGATTGAGCTAACGTGGCGGCTCGTGATTGGCTGGTTTCAGATTCTTATCTGCCACGTGTCAATTCGGATAAATGAGCCAATAATTGAGCTGATGTGGCGCTGACATGGCGATGATGTGGCAATTGACGTGGCGACACATGGCGAAAGTGATTGTCGGCACTATAGAATTGCGACACGTGGCACGCTGTGATTGGCTGATGATGATGTGGCGACGCGTGGCACTTTGACTCGGTCAACTAGTGATGTGGATGATGACATGGCAGACACGTGGAGTGTGTTGGACAATTATGACCCATAGCGTCACTATTTGTACAGATCATGATGTTGTTGTACAAATTAACTATGTGACAAAGGAGATTGCACTCTTATCATTTGTGATTAGATCACCTAGATATATAAATAATAGAAGGTCCCTGTGATTTGTTCCTGGATTAAGAATGATATGAGACAGTATCAATCCATGAAGGATAAATCATTAAATATCCCTAGTCAGAGTATTATCGAGATTGGACATCGATAAATACGTAAAAGACTAGTATTACACTTGTTCACGTTGTGAGGGCACAATGGCATAGTTCTCATATATTTGGGTATAGGATACTCATGCAAGTGTAATAGGAGGTCGTGTTTTACCGATGGTACGGGAAACAGCTTCGCTCTGGATAGACCCCTCGGAATTCTATTGGTAGTTTGACTATGTGTTTATGGAAGTCCGAAATCAGGGTAGGAGTATTTGGTCTTAACCTGAGACTTGCACCGCTAATACTTGCGACAATCAATATACTTTGGTTGCGGTCGTCCAGGGCTTTAACAGGTTATGTGTACGCCTATGCTGGGTATATTGAGAATTGTAGTGTGTTGGGTGTGATGTCAAGATGGAAGTGTCACTCCAGTCATATGGAGATGATGATCGCGTAGGTTGTAACCGTCGGGATAATATGACTTGGTCATGATTATCTGATATTAAAGAGACTAGTTGCTTGTCATCCAATATATGTTTCGTACGGGGCAGACACTGTACCAGCCCCAGGCCTTGCATGTGATCATCCGATACTGGATCGAAATACGCAATACTACGTATACTACGCCTGATATAGATCTTTTATTCCTGTAAGGATATTTCTGGATAATTGGGTAGGCATGGTGCTTTGCTATAAGCCAACCTTGTCTTGTAAATCGGTAAAACATAGTACTTGGTACTTACGTGTTCGGATAGTCCGACGACCGAATTTACTGCCAACATATCAGGGGATCTCATGGGTCGCTTCCCAAAGATTCACCGATGACGTATGACTCGCACTTTTAATTAATCTGGGATTAATTAGATGAGAGAGAAAATTAATATGGGATTAATTACGGAGATATTTTATCTGGGATAAAATATCATTTAAAGAGAGATAATGATTAATTTGGAATTAATCGGTAAATTAATATATTCGATATATTAAACGAAATTGGATTTCGACGCGGAATTAAAATTAGATTTTAATTCGGGCGAACGAATTAATTTAGAATTGATTCGTTAGCAATGTGAATAGTGACTTCGCTAGGCGTAATCATTTAATTGCGTCGCAACGGAAAATTCGTTAATTTGGAATTAGCGAACCCGAGCCCGGGATTATTTGCGAGCGCATTCGTATTTCGAATTCGAGTGCGGCACGCAAGTCAAATCAAGCGTCAAATCATTAGTCGCATCAAGCGTCAAATCACATGTCACTTTGAGTGATGTGACACTTGATTGATTGATGTGATTGATTGATGGTAGTTGTTGGATAGCTTTTGGCATTTGACTTTTGGAAAGCCAAAAATTGGTAAATCAATTAATTAATTTTGGAAATTATTTTGTGTATTAGATACACAAAATAGCCAACAACTCAAACTTCACTCACTCTCTCTCTTTGCTCACGAAATGGAGCCATTTCTCTTCATCTTTCTCACACCCACAAGGGCTAATTTTTCTTCTGGTTTGGCAGTGAACTGCCGTGAGTCTAGAAGGAAAAGGGAAGCAAAAAGTCGCGATTTTGTGGCAAACTCGGGAGTGCTAGCACACTACGAAGTCATGCGAAGGTGATAGGGAAGTCCACCCATGAGCCGGGAATCATTTGACGAAGCTTGGAGCTCAAAAACTTGAAGATGAAGCCGAATCTTGGAGGCCAAAATTAGCCACTGCCGAGCAGTCCACTGCCGAGCAGAAATGGAATTTTTTGTTGCCTCCCGCGTCACTCAACCGATCGATGTGAGTATTCCGCAACTCTGTGATGTATTCACACATGTATTTCTTGCTTGTTATTCTATCCTCGGGACTTAGAGATCTCCAACAATGGTATCAGAGTGATTGTTAAGCATGAAAATATTTTTGGGCTTAAAATTTGGGTAAATGTATTTGAGCATGTTTTAATGAAATTGGATGAATTAGTATGCTTAATATGTATTTATTGAAGATTGATTGGATCAATTTGTTTAAAAAGTTTGTTTGGAACATTTTTCCCCAAATTTTCTTGTTGTGTGCCGAATGGTGTGGAGCCCTAATTCTTGGTGATTTTTTATTTTTTTTTTTTATCATTGGATGACTTGAATCAATTGGGAATGTTGATTTAATATTGATTGTGGATTCAATTGGATTGAAATCGAAATCGATTTAAAATTCCCTATGATTGCCGAGAATTGGGTTTTTGATTTTAAATAAATTGTGTTGGACATGATTTAATATCAATGAGCATGATTAATTGTATAAATTTGGTGTTTTGGAAATATTGATTTGGGTAATTAATAATGCTATACACTTTAGTTTAATTAAATGTGAAATTGGATTTTGTAATTTAATTAAATTGGGCCTATTTTGTGAAATTGGGCTTAAGAGTTGTTATTGGGCTTATTGGGCTTGGTTGTACCAAGATGGGTTTAGGCAAAATTGGTTGGATCCAATTAGGCCCAAAACCGCATCCATAAAGCCCAAATGCGACTAATGGACCTTTAAAGTTTAATTGGGCCTAATGGGCCTAAATTGATTTCTAGGCTTATGGGGTAACTCCCGGATTGGACTTTGGTTATTAGGTTTGACCCGAGTCGACCAAAAGTCCACACCTTAAGAAATTAATTAAAATCCCATTGGACTTTAATTAAATTTACGTTGGACGTTAATCGGGCTTTGAGACCCAAAACGATTAAATTTAGAATTTAAATCGTAAAGGTTTAAATAAAGTGTAGTATCTAATTTGGAATTAAATAGCGAATTAGTATTAAATACAAATTGAATTGGATTTAATTTTGTAGTTTAATTTAATTCGAGAATTCGTACTTTGAGTACTTATTCGCAAAAACGAGTTTGACTCGTGCAAAATCAAATCGTTGTTCGAACATTGGATGATCACTAATTATCAGATTAATTAATTTGATTAGATTGATTGATAGCATGCTTGTGTGAATACATGGTTGCGATGCATGAATAATGTATATCGGATGGATATTAGATGGGTGGGACAATTTTAGAAATTGTTGTAATAAATTTGATTTATTAATTGGACCTACGTGTCCAGCCTTATTACCTCCTTATTCTTTGTATTCTCTTCTCACCTATTCCCCTCAATGTAAATGAGGTTTCTTTAGAAGTGTAGTGTAACGGGTAGAAGAAATATTTATGCTAGCGGGAGAAAGAAAGGGAGAGATTTGATCTAGGATCATTGTGTAAAGTATCCATCCGCATATCATTATTGTTTTATCATATGCGCTTTATTATGTATTTAGAATGCATGTTTAAGGGTGTATGATAATGAGACCTTAACAAAGATAATAAATTGGTTGCCAATTTGCATGCGAAAAACCCTCATAAAATATTAAGCGTTTTTCCTTCCATTGAGTGATTCTCACTCAAGATCTGAGACTGGCATTGGCTTGTTGGCCAAAGTCAAGGCCTTTGTCCGTCGAGGATGTGTTTGAATCACGAAGGCTTTGTTCCATATTGGTGTCTTGTCCAAGTTGTGGTTTGTTGGCCAAAGTCAAGACCACTTCTTGTCCATCGACATTGATTACGAAACTTTCCATGGTCAATGGGTTGCGCTTAACTGGGATCACTAAGTTTGTTGTGCCAAAGCCAAGGCTTAGTTGATTCAGAGGAAAAAGGTTAGGTAATACATTGGATGTATTGGCATAGATAAGATATATGTTTCGGACTTGGATGTCCCCCTACCGGATCTAGGAATTGGATTGGATCCAATCAATCTTAGAGATCTACCTAGTTAATTATCATACAATTTGTTGGCCAAAGTCAAGATTGTGTGATATTTAACGGGATCCTAGCCCACTAGGAAACACGGTTTCCCGAGTACTCGACAGAGAGTTAGAGGCTCGCCGAAAAATAGTGGGAGGCAAGAATTAAATTTGCAATATTCGTTTAATTACTTGCCATACGCGCTCAAACAAATATCATTCGTCATATAAATTAAATGTTAGTTGGACTAATATTTAAATGTTGTTTTAATAAATATTTGGACTATATTCAAACTATTCATTTATAGTTGATTTTATAATTGGATTATAGTAATCAATATAATTGATTTTAATCTATTAAATTATAGTTGATTAAATAGTTGGACTATTATAATCATTATAATAAATAGTACCTAAATCGTTGATTAAATAGTTGGACTATTAAAATCAAGATAAAAATGAAAGATTGACATTTAAAACATAATCCTAGCGAAAATGTATTTAAATGGTTTAATTTTCAAATTGGGAATAATTTCAGGATGGTCTTGGAAAATAATAAGTTACTTTATTTGATAAAATAACATATTATGCCTAGCCAAGCCCAAAGTTAAGCAATAGTAGAGCATAATCTTTGGAAGACTTATGTGATGATAACTTAAGTGTTTAATCCATTAAGCTTGTCGCAATAGACTCCTTAATTTCTGAATCAGAACTAAGGATTGGATCCTTAAAGTATGAAAAGAAATTGAAGGATCTTCATAGATTTATAGATCTTAGAAGTACTAAATTGCAATAATAATTCTTAGAGAATTAATGACTATTCTCAATGAGACAAAGTCAAACTTTGCAATTGGCAAATGGCGCAAGACGCACCTTACTTCGATATTCTAGAAGGCAAGGCTTGGCCAAAAGGCTTCTGGAGTGTTGAAAAGGGCAAAGGCAAAATCATTATAATCTTCTAGGAAGATAAAAGATATATCCCAAAATGTCTGCTTAAATGTGGCAAACGGGATCGCGGAAGCGTGACTGCCGTTTGGACAAAGAAGACATGAAGGAATTGAAGACGAGCAAGGCTTTGACTTCAAATATGATTGTCATAAATATGTTCACTACTAGTATTAAAATTGGATTTTAAATACTTAGTGTGGTACATAAATATGTATTGATGTTCAGAATCTGCTTTGAGCAGGATACTGATTTCAATTGAGGTTTTATCTGCGAATTGGAAACGGGACGAAAGTCGCTGTTTTAACCGTAGATACCTAATTAGGAACTACCCTTCGGGTTTGTACTTAAATTAGAATACTGTTATAATGTAACTAGTTTGACTAGAAACATTATCTTTATATCAGTGTTTGACCCACTGCGGATGAACCTCTATATTCTAGAACACTAAAGTGTTTCATTATATAAAGATGATATTGAGATATACACATTAGATGTGAATAACAGAATTTATATTTTGAATATAAATAAAATCTCAAACATATAACATGACAAACAAATAGCTCAAACTGATTTGATTAGAAGAAACTCCTTTGTGGCATTGTTGTCTGGGACACAATTAAACAAGAATAGTATATCCACACTTTTGAAGTGTGGATACTAGGACAAATTTGATTCCAATCAAATAAAGTCTACGAATCTAGTTTATTGGGTAAAGTACCTAAAACACCTTTACTTGGTAAAAGTGCAAATGCCACCGATCTGATAGCCCTAGTTCATAGTGAAGCAAGTGGGCCCATTTCTAGCTCGGCTAGAGGTGGATATGAATATTTCGTGACCTTTACGGATGTGGCATCGCGTTATGGTTATGTGTTTCGTTTGAAGAACACAAATCAGAAACTTTTAAGTTTCGACACGAAATAGACAAACAGATCAGCTAAAGTATAAAATCATCACGGTTAGACCATGATGAAAATACTTAAGCAATAAGTTTCTAATATACTTGAAAGAGTATAGTATTCTTTCAAAAAGGACTCCTCCCGGAACACGTCAGTTTGACGGTGTGTCCGAACGATAAACCGAATTTTGTTGGACATGATAAGGTTAATCATGAGTCGCTCTGAGCTACCATTTCCTTCAACGGATAAGTATTAACAGTGCAGAACTTATTTTGAATAAGGTTCCATAAAATTTGTTTGACAGATTTCATATTAGATATAAACGGGAAAGAAACCGGGTTTCACATTCCTGATAATTTGGGTATGCTAGGCATATGTTTGGATGATACCAAACTAGAACCCAAATTGGATAAGTGCCAAATGTAGGTTATCCTAGGGATACCAAAGTATTGTACTTATACAACTCACAAGAGAATAATTAGATTGTTGCTCACCATGCGTTTTCCTAAGAGGAATAACGATATGCAGTGGTAAGTGGGAGGATAGTTAAACTCGATGAAAATCGGAGTAATACTATTCAAGGCACCGAATCCTTAATGGAACACATATAGTTCATCAAGGATGAAACTATACCAGTAATCTTCGTATACACAAGAACCGCGTAGGTCGGAGAGAGTCAGAAAACAACCTGGGGTATGGGTTTCTGATCTCACCTCATAAAGATGTCTATCTTATTGAGGAATACCAACTGACTACGTATGAGGAAATGATACAAGGTATCGACTCCCTATTATGACAAAGTGTCATGAGTCCGAAATGGATTCCATGTATACCAACTATGTTTGGACACTAGTTGATGTACCGCAAGGCATTGTGCCTGTTGGTACTATATAAGTCTTCAAGGAAGACATACATGGATGGCAACATACCAACGTATAAAGCTAGGCTTTTAGCGGAAAGGTATTGTTATCAACATTGTGTTGATTATGATTCAACCTTTTACCAGTTGCCATGGTGAATCCATTTGGATAATGCTTGCTAAAGCTGCGTGTTTCATTTATGAAATATGACAGCTTTACGGGAAAATCGCTTTCCTGAAAAGGAAACCTTTTAGAGGATGTTTACAACATCCTGTCGATTTTGTCGTACCAAAACTAGCAAACAAGGTTTGTGAGTTATTCGATCCATGTTTGGATTGAAGCAAGCATAGGTTCTTGGAATTATGGTTTTGATGTAATCATAATGGAGTATGATTTAATTCAAAACGAAATGATTATTGTGTATATAAGAGGGTTAGTGGGAGCGCACTGATAGTGGCTGTCCTATAGAAATAATGATAATATGTCATTTCTTGGAAATGATATTCCCATAAAACTATCGGTGAAAGCTTGGCTTTCGAGAAAATTCTTATGGAATTCTTGGGAGAAACAACCTTTATTGAAGGAATAAAGATCTTCTGGGAAAGATTTAAAGTTGTTGACACTCTCCGAGAACTCGTACATTGAAAAATGTACGTGACCTGGTGTCTCATACGCTTTGAGCATATGGATTCACAAACAGGCCAATCCAAGTGATAGTCACTGGATTGATGTTAAGAACATCCGTTAGTATCTTAGAGATCTAAGGATGCTGTCTTAATCTGTGGAGAATGAGAACTTAAAGTGACTGGGATCACTATTGCAAGTTTCCTAAACCGATAAAATGACTATAAGTCGCAAACGGTACTATACAGTTTGAATAACGGAACAGTGAGCTGGAAATCTTCCAAGCAAGATACTGTTTCCGAATAAACAACTAATGCGGGTTATTGCTGCAGCTGAGGCAGCAATGGAAGCCTTCTGGGTCGATAACAAATCTAATTAGATTAGATATAGTTCTGTTAGCAGCTGAGCTAGGCGTCAGCGCAGGCTAAAGAATTAATGGTCTCATCAAAGATCCAGATACATACTTCGATATTCATCTGATTCGTTAGGATCATACATCGTGGCGATGTGATGATCGAATAAATCGCATGAGATGATAATCATGAAAATCCGCTGACGAAAGTCTTTTCTCAGCAATTTGAGCCAACCGTACATAGTTCGGGTGTCAGACACTCGAGTGACTGGCTATAGGCCAAGTGGGAGATTGTTGGACAATTATGACCCATATCGTCACTATTTGTACAGATCATGGTGTTGTTGTACAAATTAACTATGTGACAAAGGAGATTGCACTCTTATCATTTGTGATTAGATCACCTAGATATATAAATGATAGAGGTCCCTGTAATTTTTTCCTGGATTGAGAATGATATGAGACAGTATCAATCCACGAAGGATAAATCATTAAGTATCCCTAGTCAGAGTATTATCGAGATTGGACATCGATAAATACGTAAAAGACTAGTATTACACTTGTGCGCGTTGTAAGGGCACAACGACATAGTTCTCATATATTTAGGTATAGGATACTCATGCAAGTTTAATAGGAGGTCGTGTTTTACATATGGTACGGGAAATAGCTTCGCTCTGGATAGACCCCTCGGAATTCCATTGGTAGTATGACTATGTGTCTATGGAAGTCCGAAATCAGG
This sequence comes from Zanthoxylum bungeanum, assembly GCA_019454045.1. NCBI lineage: Eukaryota > Viridiplantae > Streptophyta > Magnoliopsida > Sapindales > Rutaceae > Zanthoxylum > Zanthoxylum bungeanum. The sequence continues at coordinate 5,169 of SKCR01044970.1, read as the reverse complement.
ATAGGTGTATTTGGTCTTAACCTGAGACTTGCACCGCTAATACTTGCTACAATCAATATACTTTGGTTGCGGTCGTCCAGGGCTTTAACAGGTTCTGTGTATGCCTATGCTGGGTATATTGAGAATTGTAGTGTGTTGGGTGTGATGTCAAGACGAAAGTGTCACTCCAGTCATATGGAGATGATGATCGCGTAGGGATACAGAACTGGTTCTCTAAAAGGGTTGCAACCGTCGGGATAATATGACTTGGTCATGATTATCCGATATTAAAGAGATTAGTTGCTTGTAATCGGTAAATTAATATATTCGATATATTAAACGAAATTGGATTTCGAAGCGGAATTAAAATTAGATTTTAATTCGGGCGAACGAATTAATTTAGAATTGATTCGTTAGCGATGTGAATAGTGACTTCGCTAGGCGTAATCATTTAATTGCGTCACAACGGAAAATTCGTTAATTTGGAATTAGCGAACCCGAGCCCAGGATTATTTACGAGCGCATTCGCATTTCGAATTCGAGTGCGGCACGTAAGTCAAATCAAGCGTCAAATCATTAGTCGCATCAAGCGTCAAATCACATGTCACTTTGAGTGATGTGACACTTGATTAATTGATGTGATTGATTGATGGTAGTTGTTGGAGTTGTTGGATAGGTTTTGGCATTTGACTTTTGGAAAGCCAAAAATTGGTAAATCAATTAATTAATTTTGGAAATTGTTTTTTGTATTAGATACACAAAATAGGCAACAACTAAAACTTCACTCACTCTCTCTCTTTGCTTACGAAATGGAGCCATTTCTCTTAATCTTTCTCACGCCCACAAGGGCTAATTTTTCTTCTGGTTTGGCAGTGAACTGCCGTGAGTCTAGAAGGAAAAGAGAAGCAAAAAGTCGCGATTTTGTGGCAAAATCGGAAGTGCTAACACACTACGAAGTCATGCGAAGGTAATAGGGAAGTCCACCCATGAGCCGGGAATCTTTTGACGAAGCTTGGAGCTCAAAAACTTGAAGATGAAGACGAATCTTGGAGGCCAAAATCAGCCACTGCCAAGCAGAAATGGAATTTTTGTTGCCTCCCGCGTCGCTCAACCGATCGATGTGAGTATTCCGCAACTCCGTCGTTGTATTCACTTATGTTTCATGCTTGTTTATTGATCCTTGGGACCTTAGCAAACTCCAACAGAGTGACACGTGGCGACAGGTGGCGATGGCGACTGTCGGCATCGTAGGATGATGACACGTGGCACGGCGCACGTTAGCATATCGGCTATGATAGTGACACGTGGCACGGCGCACGTTAGCAAAGTCAAACTTCTCACATTCTAACTTATGGACCCGGCGCACGTTAGCAAGTCTTGGTGTATGTTAGGTGTCGTGTCTCCAAAGGCTTACGCGTCGCGACGCGCCAAATGACGAAAATGCCATTTTGTCTGATTTTCACTATTTTGGCCCCAAATCACCTCCAGAGAGTCCTTAAACTTTATTTATCTACAAAATAACACAAAACACATCAAAATATTCACAAAAATCAAGAAACTCTACAAAATATTAGGTCAAATGAGTGGGAAATAGTGATATAATTACCACTCATCACACCCTCAAACCTAACATTTTGCTAGTCCTCGAGCAAAACATAAAATAAAATAACATAATAAAATTTAACTAAGCCAATTTCGTAGGGATCACGGTTGCATTTAGCGTATGCAACAAGCCTTTAAACCCTAGAGGTCCCTAGTGGACGAGTTGTAGTCCCGTGAGGGTTTACAACAATGATACCCACAAACATTTTACAAAAGTAAAAAGGTAGTAAAAACTAATGCACACAAAAGCAAAAAGACAAGCGAAAAGAGAATAAAGAAGTTAGTGACTAATCAGGTGAAACTTCTATTCCAAGTAACTAGTTGTTTTCTTTCTTTCTAAATTACTGAATAAGTAAATTCTCCGATTATATTTACCATTCTCCATATACACAGCCAATAAAATTTTAATCAACTCATTTTTGCCTACAACAATCACAAGTGCAGTTGATAAGAGAGTAATATTTTTGTCCTAAAGTTTTATCAGAATTCACACCTTTTTGTATCAATTGAATAATTTTTCTGATTTTTTCTTTGATTTTATTTTTTTTATATATACAATATCTTCCATCTATGTAGCGAGTGTTGGGTCGGTGGCTCCCAAACCAGTTGGCTTTAGGGCACCAGGTGTTAAGACACCCCTACGGACTTAATTACTCAGACTTCATATATATATATTTTTGCAACATCCTTGATCCATGTAGCGAGCTTTGGGCCAGTGACTCCCAAACCAGTTGGCTTTAGGACACTAGGTGTTAAAACACCCTTATAGACTTAAAAACTCAGACCTCAGATGTTATTTTTTTTTTTACTCCATCACTTTTTGAGATGATTTCTCCAATTAAACAAGAGCACTAAATATTACAAACTTTTCAATTACAACTCATGTCCGTATGTTACTATGCATATTGATAATACCTGCCAACTGAGCATATGAAGATCCATTTTAGTCAGTATTATGGAGAATTCACAAATTAAATAATTCAAAAGGAAATAAACAAAAATTAACTTGTTCCGAAATAGGTTTGAGATACGTCTCAGGAGTGGAAACTCCTTACTCAGCTATCTCTTACCAATTTCACCTTTTTAGTCAAAATAAAAACACATAAACGCAAAATATTTTTGTAATTTTTGAAAAAATTTCAATTTTTTTGTATTTTTCGAAAAAATTTGGACTAAAAATAAAAACAACACACAGACTAAAAACAAGGTACTGATCAACTAATTCCCTCCCCCAAACCTAAATGAGACATTGTCCCCAATGTCTTAAATAGTAGAAGAAGAGTTTAGAAGATAATACCTGGATAACTGAAATTCTACACAAACAATTAAAGGTTAAGATCTAGATTAATTCGACGTCTCTTACCACGATCGTCTTCGGAACAATTTATCTTTGAAAGGATATGGTCAATTTGTGGTTCATTGGCTAAGATTTGGTCCATTAGATCCGGAGCAGTTCTGGCAGTGAAGAGGAGTTCTTTCATAGGTTTTGATACGAACCCATTTCTTCGAGCATCATTCAAGAAACACACAAAGAAAATCATAAAATCGTTCAACATTGTACAGTCCAAGTGGTTTCTGGTGTATGTTCAGGTTCGCCCAAGATAACACTGTAAAAATTTCTTCCAATATACCCAAGCCACCTGGCAAAGCAATAAAAGCATCAGCACGGTTAATCATTTCTACCAATCGTTCAGAGATACCTGGCACGATCAGTTTCTCTCCGTTTGATGGTCCAATAAGATTTGCCTCTGCCAAAGGTTTTGGGATGATTCCCAAAACGTGACTGCCTCCCTCCTGTACCGCTTTTGAAATGATCCCCATAAGTCCAAGATTGCCTCCGCCATATACTAAGTGCTTATTCCTTGCAGCTAAGACCCGACCCAATTCATGTGCTGCTTCTACGTATTGTGGCTTAACACCAACACTAGTACCGCAAAACACACAGATGTTTTCAACTCGTCTTCTTGAAATGGCTTCCATGTTTTACTTTGGATGTCTTCAAAAGTGCAATGATGAGTTGAATTTATAACATCTGAAAAGGGTGAGTAAAATAATAGCACTAGTACCTGCCAAATGACAATTATTAGTTAACAGTAAAATAAATCGTGATAGTCAAAAAGGTCTGGATTCTGTCGGAGAAAATAAAACAACAAAACAAATTACAATTATTAGGAAAAGACAAAGAGATATAATATGTACAAAAAAGTAGTGGCTTGAATGACGTTTATGCGTCAGGGACAAGCTTCCCATCCAATTTTCTAATAAATTGGCAAACAGGGTCTTTTTGAGTCAGATTCCCGAGACTTAATTGTTGTCTTTCTCTTAGAAATTGTGTATGTAATTTGCGAATGGCTATATGAACATATCCCCTGGGATGCGTCTTAAGAGTTGAAGATATATTATCTACAGACTCCTTACTGAAGCCATCCCTAATGAATTTAATTTTATCTTCGCGATTATCAGACACCATTCCTAAAGAACGACAACGAGAATTGCAATTCCAGCGTGCACATTTGTAACAAACACCCATTTGTTTAGCTCTACGTTTCTTTGCATAGGTGCTTCTTCCAAAACTAGGCAGATGTGAAATAAAAGAGTCAGAAGACTCACCTGCCAATCAGACCCGAGCTTCAATTACCCAACGAATATCATTATGAACACCATGGAACGTTAGTAATCTCATTTATTCCAAGCGAGCTTTGTAGACTTTCATCAGAGAGTTTTGAGGGAGAGAATGAAATTGCTTGTGAAGAATTGCGAGAACTTCCTCCATCCTGAAATGTCTTAATCTGAAAAGACTAAACACAACAAATTAAATCACACCAAATCACAATATATACACAAATTGCATGGGTTGCCTCTCTACGAGTGCTAAGTTTAAAGTCGTCAGCTAGACGTGACTTCTTGAACGTTAGGCTGGATCTGAAAGTGTGACACTTTCTTTTTGTCGCTCAAATGATTCTCCCCAGTAGTGCTTGACACGCTGACTGTTAACCTTGAATGTTTCGTTGGTGTTGGGATCTAGTAACTCAACAGCTCCATATGGAAAAACCTGAGTGATCACAAATGGACCTGACCATCTTGATTTCAACTTTCCAGGGAAAAGTTTCAACCTTGAGTTGTACAACAGCACCTGCTGCCTTGGTTCCAACTGTCTGTGCACTATTTTTCGGTCATGCCATTTCTTGGTCTTTTCTTTGTAAAATCTGGCATTCTCGTAAGCCTGTAGGCGAAATTCCTCCAATTCGTTGAGTTGGTGAAGTCGTTTCTCTTCTGCAGCTTGTGAATCAAGATTCAACTTCTTCAGTGCCCAATATGCCTTGTGTTCAAGCTCAACTGGCAGATGGCACGCTTTCCCAAAAACCAATCGATATGGGACATACCAATGGGTGTCTTGTAAGCTCTTCAGTAGGCCCATAATGCATCATCTAGTTTTGTAGACCAGTCTTTCCTTATTGATCCAATCCAACAGTTCTCTCTAAGATTCTTTTGATCTCTCTGTTTGAAACCTCAACCTATCTATTTGACTGTGGATGGTAAGCAGTGGAAACCTTGTGAGTAACTCCGTATTTGGATATGAGTGCATCA
>SKCR01044969.1:0-47578 GCA_019454045.1 Zanthoxylum bungeanum | reverse complement strand
GCATGCCATGTGATCTTTACTCGTGCAATATATATAACATGTCATCCATGTAACAAGTCAATCATCTATTGCTACGCGTATTAAAAAATTAAAAAATATTTAAATTACACATGTCATTTTCTAATTCACTGATGGTACCACGTCATTCATACCTCCGTTGCACAAATGATTTACTCTCTTACTTGTTGTAGTTTCTTTTTAAGCAAATTTTTTTTTTTTGGGTTAAAATAAATTATCAATTTAATATTATACAAAAATAAGTATATAAAAACTGATTTAAAAAAAAAAAAAGAAAAGGAAAGTGTGAAAATGAGACGGCTTGTAGGCAGCTCCAAAAGGTAATGCCAAAACTATGCTTTCAAAGGCCACTAATCATACCATCAAAGTATATAAATTTAAGTAATTACCTACTTTTAATCAAAAATATATAATGAGTTTAATCTTAAAAATATCCAACTTTGACTTATTTTAAATACTTAACGGGGATGTTTCTTGAAAATGAAGCAATCTTTATATATAATGAATCGTTTCATGTCTGTGTAAATTATTTGAGTGATAAAATCACTTATTTAATCTCTAAAAACGTAATCGAAATAGTTTTTAAATATTTTAATAAAACCACTCGAGTTCAAGCATTAAAAGAAGTAAGTGTTAGAACTATATGTGGAATTTAATATAACTATAGGATCATCTATTGATTAACTAGTTTTTGCCCGTGCCTACGGCACGGTGTTACAGTATTTGGCCCGTGCCTACGGCACGGTGTTACAGAATTAAATGATTTTATTTTTTAATTACATGATGTCGTGCCTACGGCACGGCACGGTGTTACAGAATTAAATGATTTTATTTTTTAATTAAATGATGCTCGTGCCTACGGCACGGTGTTACAGAATTAAATGATTTTATTTTTTAATTAAATGATGCCAGTGCCTACGGCACGGTGTTACAGTATTTGGCCCGTGCCTACGGCATGATGTTACAGAGGCACGGGCATCATTTAATCAAAAAATATATATGGAAAGGGTTAAAATTTTCAAATTTTCAAATTAAAAAATAGAAAGTTAAAATAAAATCATTTAATTCTGTAACACCGTGCCGTAGGCACGGGCCAAATACTGTAACACCGTGCCGTAGGCACGGGCATCATTTAATTAAAAAATAAAATCATTTAATTCTGTAACACCGTGCCGTGCCGTAGGCACGGACATCATTTAATTAAAAAATAAAATCATTTAATTCTGTAACACCGTGCACCGTGCCGTAGGCACGGGCATCATTTAATTAAAAAATAAAATCATTTAATTCTGTAACACCGTGCCGTAGGCACGGGCCAAATACTGTAACACCGTGTACCGTGCCGTAGGCACGAGCAAAAACTAGTATATATATATTTTCAAAACTCATAAAAATTTACAACACTATACTTTTGGTTTGAAAATTCTACCAAATTATAGGGGTGAACATAATTTCGGTTCAAATCACAACCCGAACCGAACCGCTCGGTTTGAAAAAATATTGAAAATCATTTCAAGTCAGTCTAAACCGAACCACAAATTTTGGTTCGGTGTGCGGTTTTGACCCAAACCTCACAAACCGTAAATTGTGACCCGAACAACCTAAACCGTCGACCCGCATTCAAATTAAACATTATTTTATATTTTTCTTCTTTTTTAACCATTAAATTTAAAATATTTAATAATCATATGACAATATGCAATGTATAAATGAAAATTATGTATTTTTTTCTCTTCAATTATTACGTGAAAACACACAAATTTTTTTAAAAAAAATTATTAATCCAAACCGCCGACCAGAACCGCCCAAATTGGCGAACCGTCTCGATTTTCCTTATCAAATTTACGGTTTCAGTTTCTAATTTCCTAAACCATCAACCCCCGCGGTTTGAAATGTAAAACCAAAAAATCAACCCGAAGCGCACCGCGAACCTCCATACTAATTTATATGAAACGCATATGAAATGCATAAAAACAAATAACACTAAGGGGTAATAACATCTGGGTCCTTTTAGTTTTTTTTTAATCAATTATGGCAGTTTATTTATTAACTCCAAGATCCCGTGGAATATCCAGATCCCCATCGTAATATTGATTTTTATTAAATAAAATCCATAGGGCAGGTACATCCGTACATGGTGCAGTTTGTTTGGCATTGTTTTAAAGTGTTTTCTAAACTTATATATGAGAAAGAAAAATATTGATGAGATATATTTAGAATTATAAACACTATTTAGAAACTGTTTCGATGTTAAATTATCCGTTTTGAATTTCTACATATCTTGCACGTATTTATTTTTTTGAGGAAGTCTCATTACTTTGGTATGAGACACGGACAAGACACACATATTCTCTGCTATATTGAACCAAGTCTATTACATGTAGTTTGCTGGTATCATGAGTGAGTTCAAAATATCTATATGTACTTCACGTGCTAAGGTTCGAGTCTCACATTCAACACAACAAAATTTCCTCAGAAAATGGATTTCTGCTATACATATGAAGGTCCATACCATCCTATTGAGCCTCGTTTCAAGATTTTTATCGAACTTATTTTTCTTATATCTTTTTTCAAACTGAAAATTGATTAGCCAAAACAATAATCACTTCCCCGTTAATATATTATAATACAAAGACTTAATATTTGAAATCTACTAAAAATCTAAATGTAAATGCTTATAGTATATCTATTAATCTGGTGAGAAAATCTACAAATACAAGAGATTGGACCTTTATCCCACACCTAAAGAGATGTATATATGTCCATACTAATAATAGAAAAATATATATACTCATAGTGAAAATTTATTTATAGAAATAATACTATTTATTGTTTTAATATTTTTAATTATGTCTATCGAGTATAATTATTTTCACATTTAAAATATACGATACATAAAATAATACCAGGAAAATATCATTTTCATTTTCATTCTTATTTTTATTTTTTGATAATACAAATTGAAAAACAATACCGAATAGGTACTTGGTTTCTTACGATATGTTTTGGAGACCTATTTGAAATAAATATACAAACCATGTCATTGTTTGTAACTAAAAGAAAGTTGTGGATCCAAATGTTATTAAACCATAGAAAGAAAATGAGCCTGAAAAAAATCTGAATAGTGTATACCAAGTTGTTGACTAACCTGTAACCTCTCTCTATAAAATGCATAGACCCACATCTCTCTAGAAAGTACAACTCGTAACAGCACACAAAAATCACTCTCTCATTCTCCTTCTTATTTTTCCTTTTTTTTTTTCTTTTGCTTTTTTCATTGTAATTTTCATTAAATGCCCATTACCATATCAGATATCTTCATTCAATTACCTGATTTCACTTTCAGTTTCAAACTCATTTTCCATTTCAATTACTTTTATCACTGATCACCAATATGGATCCCGAATCCGGAACCGCCGCCCGGAACTCTCGGCTGGTAATTTTTATTCTATTTTAAGATACTGAATTTGCTGATAGCTTGTAGTGAATTGGAATGTATATGAATATTTTTTTTTTCATTTTTGTTTTGTTTTAACAGAGTGCAGTTCTATTTTATGTTTTTTCTGGGTATTTTATTTTATTAATATATATATTTTAAAAAAATTTCCCAGAAATTTTAGTAAATATCTTACATTGATTTGATGCTATATGTGTAATTTCCACACACTTGATATCTAGTGATAGATGGTAGTTCTAATAATTTATAACTTGTTGATGGTTTTTTTTTTATTATTATGCTTGCAGAAATGGTATAAGACAACTCTATGCTTAGCATGCCAGAGTTTTGGTGTTGTTTATGGTGACTTAAGCATATCACCAATCTATGTTTATAAGAGCACGTTTTCAGGAAAGTTGAGGTATCACAAGGATGATGATGAAATTCTTGGGGTATTTTCTTTGGTTTTCTGGACTTTGACTCTAATCCCACTCTTCAAGTACATTATATTTGTCTTAGGAGCTGATGATAATGGTGAAGGTGCTTCCGAAAGACCTGCATGTTTATCACCTTATTTTTCAAAGATTACATATTTTTCTGCACTTTGTTTGGATTCCTGAAGGAGCCTCATTCCTGCAGGCGGAACCTTTGCTTTGTATTCTTTACTCTGTCGGCGTGCAAAGATTGGTCTTTTGAGTGCTCCTCATGCACTAGATGATGACATATCTAATTGCAGTTCTCAACCGCCTCTCAAGGAGACGAGGGGCAGCGTGCTGCTTAAGGAGTTTTTTGATAAGCATCATAATTCTCGAATCCTACTGCTGCTGATGGTGCTTCTGGGGACCAGCATGGTTATTGGTGATGGCATCCTGACCCCAGCAATGTCTGGTATGGTTTCTTTCATTCATAATTGCATTTTTCATAGGAAGTAAAATAGGGAAGTCATAGAGTGACTATGGTGCATAGCATTATTGCATTGTCCTGTCTATAGATCCTGTCAATTTGGAAGCAAATTTTAGATATTGCCATTGGATTAGCTACAGTGAATTGCTTAGTTCTTCCATTACTCCGTTTTGTTGTATATATGTCTCTTTTTGGTTGATGTGTACATCAGCTAGTGCATGTGTCTGTGAAGAGAGTGAGAGAGTTTATTGAGCTGCATCGTTTTGATTATTGATTAAATTCTTTTCTGTATGCAGTTCTCTCTGCAGTTAATGGCATAAAAGTGAAGGCTACAGGTTTACATGAAAGTAAGTGAAACATTGTTTCTTATCTTCTTGTAGCGAGTGTACGGTTTTTATTTTTCACACTTAGTCATTCAACTGAATTAAGCATAAGCTATTTACACGTGCATTCGTTCCATTTTATAAATGGAAGTTCCTATGAATCTATATCTATCTTCAAGAACTAATGCAAGTCCCTGTAATTTCCATCAGACCCAGCCAATATAGTGAAAAACATTTCCAGTCACAATTCATTGGTGACTGTTCATTTAATTTTTTCCTTTAATGCAGATTATACTGTATTGGTTGCTTGTGTGATGCTGGTGGGGTTGTTTGCACTTCAACATTTTGGGACACATAGGGTTGGCTTTCTTTTTGCTCCTGTCTTGTTAGCTTGGCTTTTATGCATTAGTATGGTTGGTTTCTACAACACAATACACTGGAACCCAGGTGTTGTAAGAGCTCTCTCACCATACTATGTGTATAATTTCTTCAAAAAGGCTGGAAAGGATGGATGGAGTTCTCTTGGAGGAATAGTTCTCTGCATTACAGGTTTGTTTGTTTCAATATAAACCACACCACTCTCCATATAACTCTATTTTGATCAGGAGACCGAGCATAAGTTTTTCATTGACCAGGTGCTGAAGCCATGTTTGCTGATCTTGGTCATTTTTCTCATCTTCCTATCAGGGTGAGCTCTTCTTTCTACTTGTCAAAGTTTCTAATATTTAAGAGATGAATAAGAATGAATGAATACATGATTGATTCTGAATTCTGATATACTTGATCAATTCTGGCTTCCAGATTTTTTGTAAGTTGTTACAATATGTTTTTTCTGGGCAGATTGCGTTTACTACTGTAGTTTACCCTTGCTTAATTCTCGCTTACATGGGTGAGGCCGCTTATTACACCAAGCATAAAGAGGACCTTGAGAGAAGCTTTTTTAAAGCCATCCCTGGTAAAGTTTTAATTAAAGTATTTGATTGGAATTTTTTAAACTTTTTATTGGTAAATCAAACATTTACTTCAATATCCCTGATTGCAAAGTACTACATGCCTCTCTTTGCCGAGGAAGAAGTAATGTGGTGATTGTGCTATCTTTATCTCTCCTGGGAACTGTGTTACTTGTTTACATTTTTAAGAATTCTTATGTTTTCTCTTTAAGCAGTTAAGTGGACTGAATTTCTGCAAGTTGAAACTTCGTTCAACTACTTCTGAGTTTAGTTAGGTATTAGAAGAACTTTAGTGTGCTAAAGGATTTTTCATTTGTAAAATATTATTAATGTGAGGGTCGCTAGTTGCATTGCATGCCAAATCAAACAATCCTTTTGATCGGCTTGACTTGTTCAAATGTCTGGTTGGGTTAGCTTTTCAGTTATTGTTCTGTGGTTTGGAGGTTAGGGATGGCAAAAATCCCCAAGGGGATGGGCTCCCTCGGGGACCCTACCCAATTGGGGAGAAAGGCGGGGATGAAAATTTGAAAAAATTAACGTCGGAGACGGAGAAAATTTAATACCCATTTTTTATTTGGGGAAGGGACGAGATTAGGTAAAATCCACATCCCCATCTCCTCCCCATTACCCATTTAAGTTTTAATTAATTTATTTTTAATTTTTAATAAATATATTCAAATTTCTATTTACAATTTTATATAAATGTAAATAAAAAATATCTTAATATTTATAAAAATATATAAATTATAAATAGTATAAGGGTTTAAATGAAATAATTATATATAATCAATTTTTAATGAGAGATCCATCATTTTATTAAGTTACGGACCAAACAAAAATACAGAAAATACGAAATTCAATATTCTATATAAATTGTGATTTTTTTAATAGATATTATCAATTTTTTGAATATGTATGCTTGATTTCTGGATAAAGTAATAGTTCAACTAATATGTTTTTTCAATGACTTAAATTTATTTTAAGAAAAACCTGTTTATTATACGGGCTTCGGGGCCCCTCGGGGATCCCCATCCCCTCCCCTAAAACAATTACAAGGGGACGGGGACGGGGACGGGGACTGGACAAGAGCATCTAAAGATTATCGGGGACGGGTACGAGGAAGTCGATCCCCTCCCCTCCCCTCCCCTCCCCATTGCCATCCCCTATTGGAGGTTACGTTTACGGGGTATAAGATTGTGTGAATCTAAATGAATGATTCTTCTTGCATGATTTCAGTGAGCTGAGCTCTCCATTCTGTGCATACTTTTCCATTCACTCTTTGGGAAGTCTGTAGTTGACATATGCTGGGGTTTGGTGAAGTCAATTTTGTAAAATATAGCTTCAAGTATTTCAGCCTCTGGCCACTGATGTGTAAGAATGAATAAGCTTGCATTATTGATGATCATTTATATGTTTGCAAAGATGATCAGTTTTTTATGTTTCTGATTTATTGGATCTTAACGTCTTTGGTTATGCTCTCACATTTGTTTCTGATTTATTGGATCTTAACATCTTTGGTTATGCTCTCACATTTTAATATTTTTTCTTCTGCTCAGAGGCTGTATTTTGGCCAGTATTTATGATTGCAACTCTTGCCACAGTGGTGGGAAGTCAGGCAATTATTTCTGCCACTTTCTCAATTATCAGTCAGTGTAGGGCACTGAGTTGCTTCCCTCGTGTCAAAGTAATACACACATCAAATCAAATACATGGGCAGATCTACATACCTGAGGTGAACTGGATCTTGATGGTTTTATGCCTTGGTGTTGTTGTTGGCTTTAGAGACACAGATATGATAGGCAATGCATATGGTACAAGCTTTGAGGTCCCTCAATCTCTTCTTCTCTCTCTCTCTCCAGCTCTCTATGGTTAACTTATGGTTTTTCTTTCCTGTTAGGCCTTGCTGTCATCACTGTGATGTTTGTTACCACCTGCTTGATGTTTCTTATAATTGTTATGGTATGGAAGAGGAGAGTTCTGGTGGCTGTTGCTTTTGTAGTTGTTTTTGGATCCTTGGAATTGTTGTATCTATCTGCCTGCTTTGCTAAAGTCCACAAAGGGGGCTGGCTGCCTCTTGTTCTCTCCCTATTGGTTCTCTTTGTTATGTGTATTTGGCACTATGGGACTCTAAAGAAACACTCCTATGAGTCTCATAACAAGGTATGCTTGGAAATGCTTCTAACTGTTGGACAAAATCAAGGTGTAACTCGCGTTCCTGGCATTTGTCTAATCTACTCCAATGTGATCTCAGGGGTCCCACCAATGTTTGCTCATTTTGTTACCAACTTTCCCGCCTTCCACCAAATCCTCATATTTGTTACCCTGCAGTCCTTCACGGTTCCATATGTTCCTGTCAATCAGCGATTCCTTGTTAGCCGCATTGGCTCACCAGAGTTCCGTTTTTTGCATTGTATTGTCCGGTATGGTTACAAGGATGCAAGGAAGGACACCCATGCTTTTGAGAGTCATCTGATTGATACTGTGGCTGAGTTTCTGCGCTCCAGTGGTGATGATTGGGATACTGGAACCTCTGGAGGAGAAATGATTGTGAATCATCTGCAGTCAAGCCCACAGGTTGATGCCGTTACTTTGAGACCGGAAAATGGAAATGGTGGTGGAGCCAGGCAAAAGCAGGTAAGATTTCGCGGTGTGGGATGCAACAACAAGGCTTTGGAGGAATTAGAGGAGGCTAGGGAATCTGGTCTGGCATATATGATAGGCAATACTTGTGTCCTGGCAAGCGATACATCTTCATATCTGAAGAAGTTTCTCATTAACATTGTATATTGTTTCTTGAGACGGAACTGTCGACGTCCAGCAACTGCCCTCGGTGTACCACACGCGTCTTTGATAGAAGTAGGAATGGTTTATCGCCTGTAATATCACCAAAATATCTTCTTGAAATTCCCCCAGTTATTCCAGTTAGGTTGTATAGATTTATTAAAAACAGAGAAAATGGTTGGATTAGTATCTGCTGGGTTTTGCGGTCGAGCTAGATAGATTTTGAACCTGCACATCCTTGTGCAATAATTAGTTGGAAAGGGTAAGAGATGAGGCATGGCATGGGGGTTCACTATTTTACATACAGAAGTGAGATTGTATAGATTCTTACTCCATTTAATCATTGTTATGGTAACAGGCATGTTTCTTTGATCTAGAATGCTTGAAAATTTAGGGATACAGAGAAGCTAGAAAACATAAGAATGGTGTAATTAGTTTTCTTTCACTATGTAATTAATTCTTTTTTTTTTTTTTTTTAATAAATAATTTCATAATTTCGTTCTGTCCTGTTTACTGTCTGTAGAAACTAGAAAGCTCCTCCATTGTTCCAAGGCTGCAAGAGCACACACGAGATGCTGTGTGTAATATTTATACAAGTATGTCATCAAGCACCAGAGGAGCCAGGTGAGGACCAGTTGGCTTTTCAAATAAAAATCATTCCCGTATCTTTTCAATGCAATATTTATTTGTCTCTTGTGTTGTTTTAAGAGAATAATTTTGAGTTGAGTATAAGGTGAGTCAAACTTTGATTTTTTATTATTTCCTATTATATTATTATTATGTGATTGATATAAATTATTTTCGTTGTTTTATAAAATTTGTGTACAAATTAGCTAAGTCGAGAGCTTCGTCATTCTAACAAATAAGAACATACAAGTGTTCTTAGTTGTTTTACTCTAATGTAAAAAAAATAAAATAAAAATTGTATTTGAGAGTGCAGTTTCGATTAGAATTTGGTTGTATCAAAAGCACTTCCAATTCTATCATTAATGTTAAAATTTCTAGTTATTTTAATCTTTTTAGTTATTAATTATTAGCATTGCATGATCAATTTTTCCTTCATGAGTTGCTTCAATTAAGATAGACGTAGGGTTATTTTTTGATAATATATGAACACAAAGGAAGAGACATAATAAATTATAATTTAATGGTGCGTTTACGTAATAAAATAGAATCGAAATGGGTTGAAATGATAATGGTAAATCAAAATTAGAATAAATTATTTACTTAATTGTAAGAATCAAAATCGAAATTAAATAGTATTACCATGGATGTGTTTAATTTGTCTAGTAATAATAATGAATTGTTAACAAGTTATAAAAATACCTTTAGTTATAATTATATATTAATTAATTATTAATTTTTAATATATTAAATTACTAAATATTAAATTATTCTTTTATTATTAATTATTGATTATTTAAGTATTAATTAATTATTATTATTACTTTATTAATTATTAATGTATTAAATTATTCTTTTATTAAAATATTAAATATTAGTTTATTATTTATAAATTAAGTATTAATTTATTAATTAATTATTAAACTACTAATATTAATTTATTCTTTTATTAAATTATTATTTTATTAAAATAGTAAATATTATTTTATTATTAATTATTGATTAATTATTAATATATTTTATTTATTATTTATTAATTAGTATTAATTAAATTATCTTATGGTAATATTGTAATTTCTCATTAATAATGAGAATGTGATCCATTATCATTAGGGGTGATGAGAGAGACACTTTCGTTTCCAAACATGTGAGAGACTATCATTCTCATTCCTATTTTTATTCAATTTTAAAAAGTAAACAATCTTATTGGAAATTATTATCATTCCTCTATTCTCGTTACCCTCAAGTAAACACATCATCAGATATATCTCTATTGAATCATTATTTCTAGATATGTCTCTGCTCAATTTTGGTTAAAAAAAAAAAGGTTGGGAGTTGCGACGCAACGAATCTTTTAGAAAATAATTAATGTTTTATCTTTTAGAAAATAATTAATGTTTTATGATTTTGCATTCAAACTCAGAGAAAAATAATCAAATCAAATCATACATGCTTGATAGCTTCATTTGTTTAATTTTTCTCAAGTGATATGATCTTATTCTGGGAAAACAAAGAAGCTAGGCTCTTTAGTAATGAACAAATTTTATTACAGTGGGTGTCGAATCACACAACAGATTACACAATTGGCTTTTCTTTCTATACCTATACCCAAAAAAAAAAATATCTCTCACATGCAAACAAACAAGAACATTTCTACTACATGGCCAGAAGGGCAAAACAACCAAAATCAAGAAAATTTGTGAAGAGGCAAAGCAATCAAATTTAGACATTGGCAGAATTTTCAGGGTTGAATTTAGCAGTAGGCGGCGATGGGTAAGTGACAGTAGCTTCACTGCCTGCTGGAGGAGTTGGTACTCCGAAAACTTGCGGATTTGTTCTGATATCTTTTCTTCCTTGAGCTCTTCCCAAGAAATAACACCCAAAGCCGAGCAACAGGCTGAACAGAATCAACGGCAGAGATATCACCACCACCATACCCATCTTTGATTTGATTTGACTTGACGAGATGATCAGATATCACTAATCAGCAAGCGAGAGTAAACGCTATGTCTGTATGAAACAGAGTGGTGTTGGTTTATAGTTTATATAAGAAGAAGAAGAATAAGGGAGAGCTTTAGTGTGTAATTTAATGAACGATGATCTGTCTAGAGGTTTCGGGTTCTCTCTTCTTTAACGGTTGGGTTGGAGCTCTAACGGTTACTTTTTTGAACCAATAACTTTTGGACAAGTGGCGAGGTGGAAGATAAATAAAAAAAAGTACAGGAGGCGGAATGATGAGCTGGATTTTATTCATATGAAGGTGCTCGATTGGAGCTAAAAAAATTATATTATGTGTCGAGTGTATATGTCATCTCTCTCACAGCAGGCGGGCCCCATAATTGTGTGAGGCCCGCCTGCTGTAAGAGAAATGACATATACACCCGGCATATGATATACCATCTCCGATTGGAGAATATGCCCAATACTAATAGAGGTGCGATTCTCATTGTCACATTCCCGTTTCTTTATGTTAAGGATTCACGGAAAATACACCATTAACAAATCTTCGATTCGGAATTATAATTATTTGATTTTTGGTGGGAAAAAAATTATAATCATATTTAATTATCGATTTGATTCAGTTCAATTCAATTTTTTCAATTTTTCTAATTACAATAAAAAAATTGAAATTAGTAACATTCGTTGAATTTAACAATTATTTAAAATTTATACATTATAACTCTTATAATAATCACAATTACACTAATATAAATATTTTATGAGATATATTCATCATTTAGATAATTTAAAACATAGGAAAATAGAAAAGAAAAATAACCAAACCAAAAAAATAAAAATATTTCATGAAATTAATCATTATTAATCACCAAACAAATTAATAATGCAACAAACATAAAAATATAAAATACCAAAAAACATTATTAGACATTTAAAAATTAATAAAATCAAATTATTCAGTTAATTTGATTCGGTTCAATTTTTAATTAAAAAATTGAACTAATTCAAATCTTTTGATCAAACAATTATTTTTAAAATTAAAAAATTATCAATTCAATTCGGTTCAATTTTTTTCGATTCTTTTCAATTTTATCAATTTCATTTTTTTGTCCATCCCTAAATAAATTATATATATATATATATATAAAAGCTTCCTAGACATTCTCCACTTATTTGGTAGAGATTCAATACATGGAAAATGATTTAGTTAAAATTTATTAAATTATTTATCATTAATTTAGCTTTGGTATTGACAAAGTTATATGTTATTGGTTTGTGTTCATTGGATAATTCATATGTAATTAATGAAATTAGTGATTTGATTTATTATAGGAATGACAATTCTTAAGTTAATATTTTAGTTTGATTCATTTATATGTTGCAGAAAATAAGAGAGTTACATAACTTGAAATCAAATGGAACAAAAGTTAATATGAGCACAATACTTGAAGAAAAAGTCCAATATGTTAAGTTGTTCTAAGAATCAAACACATACCAACAACAATTAACATGATTAAATGAAACAATAATTCTAAAGTACACATTGTATTGCAATTAGTTGTCGTAGGCAAAAGTAACATAAATATGTTTACTTAAAATAATTTGCTTTGCACCATTTTCTTATTATTGATGACTATACGATGATATCACAAATTTTTAACATTTTAATTTTTTGTTTTCAAATTTTCCCCAGTTTTCTTATATACATCTTTAGATTATTTGATAACTAACATGTTATTTTTTTTATTGCCAAATTCGGCCTTAGATTTACCATGCATGCGTTGGACATTTCATCTAAAAATATTTCAAAAAATATGCTAAAGTGCATGAGGATGTTAGAATTACTAGTCTCCAATGGGTGTGGCTTGGTGATGTAGGGTCAAGGATCTCACATTGAGGTCCTGAGCTCGAATTCAGGGGGTGCGCTTCTTGTAACTTGTAAGCTAGAATGAGTGGTTTGATGGTGGTATTTCCAACGTTTCCAAAAAAAATGTTAAAATTACTATAACTGAAAAATATAAACATGCAATAAGTGGAAAAATAATTTAAAAAATTAACACACATTAATTTTTTTTTTAAAAAAACATAAACAAGAGAAACTCACAACATACGAGATCCTGACTAGTTACACATAAAATGAGTACTTTTCCATCTTATTTATGATCTAATTCTCTTCCCTTACTAAATATGAGAAAATTCAACAAATTCAAAATTTCCATGCTGCCACCTTTTCTACGACAGAAACGAAGATAGTTAATTATGCCACGCGTACATGATAATATTGAATAATTAAGATTTAATTGTTTATAAATTTTTATTTAATAAATATTAATTCTAATTTATAAAAAAATAACACAAAATTCAATTTAATATCGAATTCAAATCCATTAAAAAATTATACTTCAATAGTTTATTCCTTTTTACACACAACATGAAAATTAAAAGAGAGAAAAAAGAAAAAGAAAATTCTCAACCACCATAACATTTCATTGCTTGAAGTAGACATGGATTATGTTAGCAAATATGTCATCAAACAGTAATATAACTTGCAATCAACCAGATCAAAACAACAAAGAAGATCTAGATGCATGAAATCCTAAAAACACAAAACCATTAAAACAAACCAGAAAGTGTAGATCACAAAATAGTCCAAGTCGAGATGATCTCTGTCCTTAAGAACTTATTGGCTCCGTCACGGGTGCTTTACGGATTCGTTTTGCCAACGTTCTCCCAGGATTACTCGGAATCTTCTTGTTCAAGGAGCACTCCTTAACAAGTGTGTGAACTAGGAATAATGGTGGATCTCTCTCAAAACCAAAAGTCAAAACAAAGTGTCTGTAGGATAATGATTTATATGTGTTATTTTCTTACTTTTTGAATTAGGAGTACATGACCCCTTTATAAAGGCATGGAGGGGTGCCATAGGACACCCTTTGGGGTGGGGTTGCAACCCTCTATGGATTGTAACCACTCTAGCACCCCTTTGCCAAACACAAAGACATATATACCCTTATGAATTAATTGAAGAATTTACAACAATCCCCCATAATTCTTCAAATATTCATTCAGACACGTGAGAGAGATACCGTGAGCTAAAGCTGCATCGAAATAGGTAGCTTTCGCCTTGAACCTTTCCTAGTGAATGACAATCGGATTTACTTGGCAAACCAGTGACCCATAGTCTTGAACTGTTCTGCCGTTGATGTAAACCAAGACAATTGCCAACACAAGCTTTAATTCGACCATTT
The DNA here is from genome assembly GCA_019454045.1 of Zanthoxylum bungeanum. Taxonomy (NCBI): domain Eukaryota; kingdom Viridiplantae; phylum Streptophyta; class Magnoliopsida; order Sapindales; family Rutaceae; genus Zanthoxylum; species Zanthoxylum bungeanum. Next base: position 33,336 of record SKCR01044969.1, on the reverse strand, counting down.
ACCCGTTCTACGGTTGTGTTCATTTTGGCCCTGAACAACGGTCATGGATTCATCAAGCACTTTAGGGTAACCGCCTTTAAAGGTTCCCATGGAAGCGGCCTCACTTTACTTGAAATAGGTGATCTACTATGAAGAGGTAATCTGTCTTTACCCCCATTAGGACTCATCTCCTAATATAGTGATCATTAAAAGCCTTAACTTATCCTAACCAATGACAGACAGCACTCAGCGTCATTATCGGAATGGGACAGAGTACGTAACTCTTCAGTGCTTGTTTTGAATTGCACAAAGTTTCTGTTGTCCCTTTTGAACCTAGATCTTGGGATCTCCAGTCAACTAGGTTGGGTTTCCACAGTGACAATTCTTAGATTATAGGCTTCAAGCCCATTCCCCTCGATGACTTCTCAACTTGCTCTCGAGGTAAACCTTAGTTAGTGGATCCGCTAGGTTTTTCTTTGACCTGACATAATCGATCGTTATTATGCCACTTGAGAGCAGTTGACGTATGGTATTATGTCTCCGACGTATGTGTCGTGACTTACCATTATACATTGTATTTTGGGCTCTCCCAATAGCCGATTGGCTGTCACAATGTATGCTTATCGCTGGCACCGGTTTGGGCCAACTAGGAACATCCTCCAGGAAGTTTCTAAGCCATTCTGCTTCTTCCGCTGTTTTGTCTAATGCTATGAACTCTGATTCCATAGTTGACCGGGCAATACATGTTTGCCTCGAGGATTTCCATGACACGGCTGAATTACCAAGTGTGAAAACAAATCCACTCGTGGATTTGGAATCCACCGTATCAGATATCCAGTTAGCATCGCTGTAACCCTCTAATACAGCATGATATCTCTCGTAATGTAGGCCATATTTTGAAGTTTCTCTCAGATACCTCAAAACTCTTACTATGGCTTTCCTGGTTGTGTCCTGGATTACTCGTATATCTGCTAAGCCGATTCACAGCTTGAGCGATATCGGGTCGTGTGCAATTCGTGAGATACATCAGACTTCCGATGATTCTCGAATACTCTAGTTGTGATATGCTTGAACCAGTATTCTTTGATAAATGAAGAGTTAGGTCTACAGGGGTTCTAGCTATGCTTAGATCCCCTTTGATATATTTATCGAGTATCTTCTCAATATAATGAGTCTGTGATAATATATATCCGTCTGATGTCCTAGAAATTTTATTCCTAGGATCACATCAGCTATCCCCATATCTTTCATATCAAATCTGCTGGATAACACGTTTTTGGTAAACTTAATCATTTCATGATTACTACCAATTATCAGCATATCGTCTACATAGAGACACACAATGACATATCCTTTTTGAGTTGATTTGGTGTACACACACTTATCACACTCATTGGTTTTAAACCCATTTGACAACATTTCTTTGTCAAATTTCTCATGCCATTGTTTCGGTGCTTGTTTTAATCCGTACAAGGATTTTACAAGTTTGCACACCTTCTGTTTTTGTCCAGGAACACTAAACTCTTCTGGTTGTTCCATGTAGATTTCTTCATCCAATTCACCATTCAAGAATGTCGTCTTTACATCCATTTGATGTATTTCAAGACCAAATATAGCTGCTATGGCTATGAGCATTCTTATCGATGTGATGCGAGTCACAGGTGAATAGGTGTCAAAGTAATCAAGGCATTCCTTTTGTCTATAACCTTTTATGACAAGTCTCGCCTTATACTTATCTATTGATCCATCCGTTTTCATCTTCCTTTTGAATATCCATTTGTAGCCCAGCGGCTTACAACCTGGCGGAAGATCAACCAACTCCCAAGTATGGTTCTGTAGGATTGAATCAATCTCACTGTTAATAGCCTCTTTCCAAAGAGGTGCCTCCGGAGAAGTCACTGCTTCTTTATAACTTTGAGGCTAATTTTCTAACAAGTATGTTTGAAAATCGGGACCAAACGACTTAGACGTTCTAGCCCTTTTGCTACGTCTAGGCTCGATTGTCTCAGCATTTACACGTTGATCTGATTCTTGGTCAACTTGATTACTGTCCTTGACAGTATCAACTGTTCTTTTGAGAGACCCAGTCATTTGTCTTTCCTTACAAGGAAATGTCTCTTCAAAAAATATCGCATTCCTTGACTCAATTATCATATTTGGATTGATGTCAGGAATCTCCGACTTGTGCACCAAGAATCGATACGCACTACTGTTGTGAGCATATCCAATGAATATACAGTCAACAGTTTTAGGTCCTATTCTAACCTCCTTAGGTTAGGAACCATTACTTTGGCAAGACACCCCCACACTTTGAGGTATTTGTAGGAAGGTACGAAACCTTTCCACAATTCATATGGTGTCTTGTCTAGTCTTCTGTGAGGAAGCTTGTTCAGAACGTAGTTTGCGGAAAGCAAGGCTTCCCCCCACAAGTTCTGGGGTAAACCCGAACTTGTTAACATGGCGTTCATCATTTCCTTCAACGTTCGGTTTTTGCGTTCCGCAATTCCGTTATGTTGAGGAGAATAAGGAGCAGTGGTTTCGTGAATAATTCCGTGCACAGAACAATATTCACCGAACGGTGAAACGTATTCACCACCTCTATCACTCCTGATTCTTTTGATTTTCTTGCCAAGTTGATTTTCAACTTCGCTCTTATAGTGTACAAAGCTTTCAATAGCTTCTGCTTTGCTTCTCAACAAGTACACATAACAGAATCTTGTGCTGTCATCGATAAAAGTGACAAAGTACTTTTTACCGCCTCTTGTTTGCACAATATTCATGTCACATACATCAGTATGTACAAGTTCTAGCGGTTCAGAACTGCGTTCGATGAATGAAATGATGTTCTATGTATTTTTGCTTCAACACATGCTTCACACTTATGTTGGCTATCAATTGCAAATTTAGGTATGAGGTCCATGTTAATTAATTTACGCCATGGTATCATAATTAACATGTCCTAACCTCCCATGCCATACATTTTGTGACACAATAATATAAGCAGACGAACTAGCTTTATTAATAGCACGATTAACAGTCATTACATTTAGCTTGAAAAGGCCCTCAGTTAGGTATCCTTTTCCTACATACATATCATTCTTAGTCATTACAAACTTGTCAGAAACAAACACAAGCTTAAACCCAGCCTTACTAAGAAGAGAGCCTGAGACTAAGTTCTTCCGAATATCTGGAACGTGCAGTACATTCTTCAATGTTAGCTCCTTTCCGGATGTCATCTTCAGAACAACTGTGCCTTGTCCAACCACCTGAGAGGTAGACGAGTTTCCCATTGTCAGATGATCACCGCCATCGACCTTCTGGTACATGGAAAACATCTTACTTTCTTGCACAGATATGGCGAGTAGCCCCAGTGTCTACCCACCATTCTCTCGGATTCCCAACTATGTTGGCTTCGGTTACCACTGCTGATAGTTCCATCTCTGAGATATCATCAGTCAGCTGCTCGCCTTCAGTAACATGGGCCTCATATCTCTTTTTCTTGCCCTTGTCCTGAGACTTATTGTTCCTGCAATCCTTTGACATATGACCGCTCTTTCCACAGTTGTAGCATTTTCCCTTGAACTTCTTGTTCCCAGAGTCAGCTCCACTGTTCTTTCTCTTTTTTCTACCTTTTGCACCTTCAATGATGTGGGCCTTAGACTCCAGAGTCTTGTAGCTGGCCTTCTCGGACATCCTGTTGTCCTCCTCGATTCTCAATCGAACACTGAGGTCTTCAAGGCTCATCTGCTTCTTTTTTTGTGTTTCAGATAGCTCCTGAAGTCCTTCCATGATGGAGGCAACTTTTCAATTATGGCGGCAACTTGAAACATCTCACAGAGTTTCATCCCCTCATCCAGTATTTCATGAATGATCAATTGCAGTTCACCCAACTGAGACATCACCGTCCTTGAATCTACCATCTTGTAGTCCAAGAACCTACCCACGACAAATTCTTTTGTCCGGCATCTTCAGGTTTTGTACTTCTTCTCGAGAGATTCCCAGAGAACCTTCGCAGAAGTCATGCCTTGGTACACATTGTACAGGGTATTGTCAAGACCACCCAAAAGGTAGTTCTTGCATAAGAAGTCTCCAGACATCCAAGTCTGTTCTCGCTCTTCCTTGGCCTTCTCGGATTCACCCTCCACAGGACCCGGAGGATCTTTGAGGAATTTTTCCAACTGGAGAGTTTTCAGGTAGAACAACATCTTACTCTGCCATTGTTTGAAATTTGCCCCACCAAATTTCTCCGTTTTTCTCCATGAGAGACCGGTACCGTGATATTTCCGCTAGCCATATGTAACTGGAAAATCAACAGGGTCAATTAGTCTATGAAAGACAAATTGCACAACGATCAACGAATGATCTTGTTCAAAGTGATAAACGATAAATGTAGGTATATATAATTCAATCAAGATTGGATGGAATTACTTGTGTATTATTACACTTTAAATTCTCAACCAATTATGCAACAATCAAACAATTTCAACTTTATCACTATGTGTATGCTTGTGATAATTGAACAACCTAATAATAACTTAAATCTATACTTCCAAGATTAATGTGTTAACAGTATATGACTTACCAAGTTAATATTATTTAAGTTTGCAGTTTATAAGAATTACAGGACTATATCGTTAGTGTCGCGTTCGTATCTACGTTCGAACGAGACTGTCCAGTGTGTGTGCGTTCGTGTTGCGTTTGATAAAACGTTCGAACGATGTGTTTCCAGAGAGTTCACGTTCGAGTAGCGTTTGAAACGCGTTCGAACGGAATGATTCCAGAGAGTTCACGTTCGTATAGCGTTCGTGAACGCGTTCGAACGGAATGATTCCAGAGAGTTTGCGTTCGAGTTGCGTTTAGTACGCGTTTGAACGTTCTAAGGCAGAAGGCTTTCGTTCGAGTTGCGTTTGAAGACGCGTTCGAACGTTCTTACGAGAATTCAAATTTTTAGCCTTCGCGTGCGTTGGGCGTTCGAACGCCCTACGGGTTTTTTCATGCACAGTTCGTATTTTCCAGAAAATATTAAAACCCTAACATGCAAATTACTATTTAATAACACGATACAATAAGTTCTTAAGATTGTTAGCAAATATGTGTCATCAAACAGTAATATAACTTGCAATCAACCAGATCAAAACAACAAAAGAAGATCTAGATGCATGAAACCCTAAAAAACACAAAACCATTAAAACAAACCAGAAAGTGTAGATCACAGAATAGTCCAAGTCGAGATGATCTCTGTCCTTAAGAACTTATTGGCTCCGTCACAGGTGCTTTACGGATTCGTTTTGCCAACGTTCTCCCAGGATTACTCGGAATCTTCTTGTTTTCAAGGAGCACTCCTTAACAAGTGTGTGAACTAGGAATAATGGTGGATCTCTCTCAAAACCAAAAGTCAAAACAAAGTGTCTGTAGGATAATGATTTATATGTGTTATTTTCTTACTTTTTGAATTAGGAGTACATGACCCCTTTATAAAGGCATGGAGGGGTGCCATAGGACACCCTTTGGGGTGGGGTTGCAACCCTCTATGGATTGTAACCACTCTAGCACCCCTTGCCAAACACAAAGACATATATACCCTTATGAATTAATGAAGAATTTACAACAGATTATTCAAGTAGCCATCTCTCGACTTTTCCTGTAAACCCTCATGCCTTCCCATGTAATAGCAGCCAAGCCAATGCATAAAAAATTAAAAAGATAATGAAAATTTAACCAGCCACTCAAATTCTATATTCTTATGATACGACCCTCTCAAATTTCTTACTTATAGATACCGATCTTCCACCTAGATTTATATGTTCTTTGATAATTAATGATATGTTTATAAAGTTAGAGATATAAAATTGAATAATAAATAAAGTGTCACCAATAAATGACTACCATGTGTCAAGTAATAATTGATGTTTTTTACTATCATTAATGAGATAATTTGTAACATTAATGAATGAGTTATTTGAGATATAAACTGTGTTTCTCGATTCTGTAGGCATATCATTATACCTTTTTTTTTTTGGAATATCGGGAAATCTCTTCCCATATCATTGGATCCCGATCTGAATGGGTAAAACCCGGTGCTATCTGAAACTCATATCATTATACATTACTGGATAGATACATATAATCTTAACTAGTATTCCGATCACTAAATTTTATATCAAAAAAAAGAAAATGGGAAATGAAGAATACCATGTACTTGTTACCTATATACATTAATAGTGATGGTCTACAAATACAGATTATTGAGATATAGATAAAATTTATGACTTCCCAAAATGAGAAGTTTATTGATGTTTGAAGTTCGAAAATGTTGCTCACCTCCCTTCTGCTATTATATCACCCATTTGAGAGATATTAATTGGAGAGGGCAAAGCATCAGTTCCTGCACTATGATCATCAATTGGATTTTCTCGTTGGCTTTTCTCCCTGCTGTTACTTACTTTAAATGATGAAGATGTGGGAGTGTCTTCATTCAAAAAGCTTGATGTTATGTCCTTAAAATCCCAATCTGTCAAATAACTTGGCTTCGAATTAACAGTGCCAACTTCTATATCTCCAGCTAGCATGGCCACAACGCGTGACATCGGTGGCCTCAACACTGGTGATGCTTGAGTGCACAAAAGAGCTACTCCTATTACTCGAAGAGCTTCATCTTCGTTAAACTCTGTTAATGTATGATCTACAACCCCCAGACTTTGATTATTTTCATGGAGACTCCAAGCCTAGAAACATTATATAGATAGCAATTCAATGGGGAATGAACAAGTTTCTTTAATTAGAATGCGGAGAAAAGAAAGTACAGAAAGCAGAATGAAGTTCAAGCATATTTTCTTTACCCATTCAAGAAGATAAATCTTTTCCATATCCAAGCTGTTGTCAGAGTTTGCTCTTCCACTGATGATCTCCAAGGCAACAACACCAAAACTGAAAACATCAGCCTTCTCTGTCAAGTGTCCGCGCATTGCATACTCAGGTGCCAAATAGCCACTACAAGACCAATGGTTAGGTTAAATTTCCTGAGTCTATCCATACCAAAAAATTTGAATAGCAGGCCTGGTTAAAGGAGGTTACATGGTTCCTGCAACTCTTGTGCTGATGTGCGTTTTCTTGTCATCATACAGCTTTGCCAATCCAAAATCTGATATTTTGGGGCAGAGTTCTGCATCAAGCAAAATGTTACTTGCTTTGACATCTCGATGTACAATCCTCGGCCTGGATTCTTCGTGAAGATAAGAAAGCCCTCTTGCGGTTCCCAAGCATACACTGAACCTGGTAGCCCAATCCAGATGCAATTCACTGTCTCCTGCAGAACCAGTGGCAGCAGTGATTAAAAACTGGTGGAGTTATGGAATGGGAAAATTGACAATTCTAGGATCATTTATGAGGTAGCATTGACAATTTTTGTGCTCTTAAGATAACAAAAGGGGTGATGAAATTTAAGAATGCCAGTGACTCAGGTACTTCTTTGAATTCTTTGCTTCATCAACATAAGTTGAATTACAGAGTTTTGCGTGTATTTTCTACTTTAGATGAGTAGCAAGAATGGATTGATTTTCTTACCGAACAACACTTGATCAAGGCTTTTGTTTTCAAGATACTCATAAACAAGCAGGCGTCTGGCTCCTTCAATACAACATCCATACAATCTCACAAGATTTCGATGTTGCACTGCAGATATGGTAGCAATCTCATTTATAAATTGATTTTTCCCTTGGTGAGATGCTACTGAAAGTTGCTTCACAGCTATAACTCTCCCATCAGAAAGCGTACCCTGTAAAGTAAATCATTTAATAACTTGAAACATATCTACTCCATCCTTGTGAAAATTGGAAAGCATCAACTGAGTTTTCTAGTTACAATGTTAGGCTATGATCGCGCACTACAAATGCTACCTGGCAAATCCATTATGTAAGAAAACTATGAAAAACCAGTAATCTTAATATATATATATTAACCTTGTACACCGGTCCATATCCTCCCTCTCCAAGCTTATTCGAAGGATCAAAGTCTTTTGTTGCCGATCTCAACTCAGCATAGCTGAAAGTGTTTGTTTAGAATCTATTCCGAGTAGCACTGCATATTCAACCAAGGCAACAATTAAGAATAAAATATAGAATGGGATACCATAACCGTTTTTCCGTAACTGTTGGGGGATATAATTATTTATTCATAATTACAAAACATGGAAGGATTTGCAAGACAGTAGATGAATTAAGCAGGACATTTATCTACATGCAGAAATAGCAAATACAAATTCATCGAGTTTCATGAATAAGCTTGGTCTTATAGCATCAACTACTATTACATTTAGTTAAATTGTCTACTGAGTTCTTACCTTCCTCATCATCATCGTATCTTTTTCTGCGTATATAAAATACTATAAATATCACCATCAAGCTCACAATTCCAATAGGGACTGCAATACCAACAATCAACCCTGTGTGGTTCTTCTTACTTGGAGTACTTGGGGGTAATCCACTTACAGATGGTGTGAAAGCTGAGCAGTAAATATTCAGTTATAATAGCAGTAAGAAGCATATAAGCCCATTTACTGTATTCCGTTATCAATGAAGATTCAAAGGAACCATATTCTTTACCTGAAATGACACTGAGAGCTGAAATTGCAGGTCCAAAATCACCTTGTTTAGGTATGCAGCAGGTCCCTTTGCCAGCCCAAAATAGGTGAATTTCAAGATGGTTTTCAGACACAGTGGCATTAAAATTCTTTATAATTGCTCTGTTAGGTCCTCCTGCCTCCTTTGATATGTCAAAATCCTTCAAACGGAGAGTTCCCTGGAAGATTATTGATGAGAGTTAGAATAAGTATTTCTCAAAGTAAAAGCAAATAGATGGAATTGAGATTGGAATCACATGAGCTCTAGTTTTAAATATTTGGTTCAGGGAATATGTTTACCTGAACATAGATATCAAACAAACGCCTTCCAAGACTCTCCCACCTCTCCGTGCTTCGGTCAAGAAAATCTGTTTCTGCAAATAACAAGCTTACATTATAAGGTCCATTCTGAAGACCTAGACCATAGTATCTAAGTGATCCGGGTGATATCCTTGAGGTCTGATAAAGCTCTGGTGTTCGGGTGCCAGTCACTTGTGTTAGAGTATTTTGCACATATTCTGGATTTTCTCTTTCAGAAAATAAACCCACATTACTGACTGCCCATTTTTCGGTACTGGTCACAACATAGGAAGATGCACCAAGAGATGAATTATCAGCCTCGTACACTATGTTATCCGCTCTCATTTGTGAACCACCACACTTGATTGAGAAATTTGCGTCTGCAAATGCAAGATGAAAGCACCAGCAATTTTTAGCTAAAATTCCAACATGAAATATTCAAACAACAAACCAAACTGTTTTAAGGAAAAGACTGAAGAGTTATGATTTTGATCGTACAACTTACAAGCAAATGTAGTGGTAACATACTTTTAATTCTTAGCATAAAGGTCAGTAACTGGGTAATGAGAAACCATTCAGGTAAAAATTGTTCTAGTAACTCTAATGTTCTGTGTAAATACAGAGCCAGCAGTTCACAACTTTTTCTCATTGAATGTTCACACACTCTATCGCATCAAAACTTTTTGCTGCTAAGATGGATCAAAAAGACAAATGTATAACAATACTGCTCTACTAGTTCTACTGACACTTCTAAAAATTGTCCAAACCTACTACACACTACTGCAGGTTAAATTTAAAATTTCTGCTACTTCTTGCCCTAACATTCGCAAGCATATTCTTTATATAACATAGAAGTAAAACACTGAAGTGTAGTGTAAAACACTGATGTGTAGTCAGATAGGCATTCTTTCTTCTATGTAAAATGTAACTACAAGATATTATAGTTAAAACAAATATTAACTGCAAAAGAAGGAAGATTACATCGTGGAGTATTTCTATTGCACGGGAAGTTCCTCTGCAGACAGTTCAATCCGGGGAAAACACTGACAAGCACACAGAACAATTAGTTCATATCTAAATTGGAAATTGAAGACCCTTTTTTTAACACAATTAAGAAAACAGAAGGACTATACCTGATGTTCGATCTGTCAAATGTGAAGTTGTTCACTGCTAGATTCCTGTATAGTCAAATGTAAACCATTGATTATCAGATTATTGGACAGAGATGCAACAGCAACAGTTTTCATCAAATTATCATTCTGCTTTTTTAAATTGCATGGTAAATTCTATAATTAATTATTTCATACTGTTATGATAAAATGATAAACAGTAAAGATGGTTGTAATAAATCAAATTTTCATACTGCTCTTTTAGGAGACATACATTTGTAAATTTGAAGTCACCCATGGTGGAAAAGTTCCTGATAGATGATTGTAAGATAAATCTCTGCAGGAAACATTTTGTTAAGCACCAGTCAACGAGTAGGAATGTATGCACTAACATATATATATATATATATATATATGCAAGACAAAGAAACAATCCAGCTACGAATATCAATTGGTTACCAGAGGAAGAAGCCAAAAGTAACAACTGATACATTCATGAAAGATGATAATCACTGGACTAAATCCAAAACACTTTCAAATTGAAAGAGCAACATATATTGTCATGGTTCGAATTGCAAGCACTAAAGAGAGAATCAGTGTATTTGTGTGGATACAAGGACACGTTTATGAACATGCATATCAAATGTGGTAAACAAAGTAAACCATGTCAGTTAATGAGTAATTTCTAGAAGTTTTCTTATAACCACACAGAGAGAGGAACCAAAGCTTACATATTTTGAAGTTTTTCACTTTTTTGGGTAGGAAGTGTTCCAGACAAACTATTGTTCCCAAGGAACCTGGCCATTGAAACAGTGCACATAGCATTAGCAACAACAAAACAATAGATAAAGGGCACAATTCTTAGATCAAAAACTAAATGTTGAAAAAAAATATTCTTCAATTGATGGAGGAAAGTTTCAATGAAATTACACGTAATCAAGAGAATCAATATTGAACAGAGCATCGGGAATTTGGCCTGTCAAGTTGTTGAAACTCAAATCCCTGAAGAATATAGATGAAAAATTAAGGGAGGAAAAGATATTATAAAAAGGAAACTGCCACTTGATATTTTAGTTCATAATATGATCTTACAATATCTGTAACATTTGTAGTTCTCCAATTTCAGATGGAATAGTACCGGTGATCAGAGCATTTCTCAGGGACCTATGAAGATGAGAAACAAAACCCAACTGCTCAGTGACAAATTGAAAAGGCTGCTAAATACAATGGAACATATAGAAAGTTTAATATACTTACAAGTCAGTTAGGTTCTTTAAGCTTATGATGAAATCAATAGATGAGCTCACGTTATATATATCGCTGATTCGCCTACACAATCAATTCAAACATAACTGATATTAGTCATTCTTCCAAAGAGAGAATGCAAGGTCAATAAAATTGTAGCAAAAAAATACTCACAAAGAGGCTAACGAAGTCAAGTTGGAAAAACTGGATGGTATCGGACCTTCAAAAGAATTGCCTTGAAATCTCCTACAGAAACATTTTGACAAACATGTAGAAAATCTTTAGAACCCATGCAAAATCTTTATGGTCATTCACAGAATAAAGAAGAGGTATATAGTCAAGAAGTTCTCAAAGCTTACAGCGAAGTAAGCTTAGTCCAATTCCCAATGAACTCGGGTATTTTGCCTGTAAAAGCAGCATCTGATGCCCATCTGAAATTTAACAAATCAACTTAAGGCCGGATAATCTTGAGAATACAAAGTTCCATATATAAAAGCTTGCTTACAAAGTTTGCATATTTTGAAGTTTAGCAAATGTAGAAGGAATTTCACCACCTGCTCCACAACTGTTTATGTAACTGTTGAATTCATTCAATTGAAAATTTCTCAGTTTTGTAAAACTGCAGTGCTAAATTGAAACAAATGATAAAGATCAAAATATATAAATAAGAGAGTTGGAATTTAGAACCTACAGTTGCTCAAGTTTGGCTAAGTTACCAAGTTCTGGAGGAAGTGTTCCTGAGAAATTGTTGGAACCAAAAGACCTGCAATTTGAAATTAAATACTATAAACAAATTGATTGCAACAGAATATAGAATCTATAGAATCTTGTAATCAGTAAAATCAATTTGGGGGGGGAAACCCAATCTTACAGAACAGTTAACTCCTTAAGGTTTCCAAGCTCCTTGGGGACGGGCCCCGAAAATACATTGTGGGCAACTGATCTGAACACATAAAACACAAAATTATAACTCCCCAAGAACCAAAAAAACAAGAAATAGCTGCATAATCTAATGCCATTAATCCAAAAATAAATAAGAAAAATCAAGTAGTGTTTAAACACTATAAGGGTATCTGTCAATACTTACAATATCTCCATTCGAGATAAATTTCCAATAAATGAAGGCAAGGGGCCAGTGAAAAAATTTTGATCAATTTTCCTACAAAACTCAAAGAGAAAAATTTGATCATGATGAATATGTAAAGTTGATTTATAAACTGAAAGACAGATGAAATAGTCCATACAAAAATGTAAGGTATTGCAAAGTGACTAGTTCTTCAGGAATCACTCCTTTTTTGTGTAGTGCATATACTCTCCTGTAAAATCAAAAAAAAAAAAAAAAAAAAAAATTATATTGGAACCACGCCAACCATTTATAAATTAATATTAATTAATACTATTAAGAGAGAAAGAAAGCATTACAGTTTAGTAATGTGGCAAGTTGCACCATTGTCAAAGGTACAGTCACAGACGATAGCAGGATTGTTATTTGGGCTCTCAAATTCAGTTCCATTAATGGCGGATCCACTGCATGGCTCTCCACTAATGTTCCATAATGGCACTGCTGGTGCATCCCATTGTTGCAGTATAGAGTTCAATGCCCTTACTGCTCGTCAAATATTTCATGCCAGCTTACTTATAAAATTATATCATATAATTTCATAAAGATTGAAAAACGATTTGTAAATTCGAAGATTTTGAATTCGCACGTGTACCATGCAAACTACGAATGAGTGGAGCTAGTATTTTTAATTCGACGGGTCCAAATAAAAACATGATAGACTTAAAATGAGTAAAATACAATTAATATCACCTTTACGGGGTCTGAATGTCAATTTCACATAAAAATAGACCATTAATCTTTTGGCAAGAAAAATAAAATCGACTTCAGCCCCATTTTTTTTTCTTTTTCAAGAAAGGGGAGCTGTTAATATCAACTAACTAAGGATTAAGAATAATTAGCTGCTAAATTAATCGAATATTGTTTGATAAAAAAGAATTATGCAACCAAAAACAAACGATTTTGAGAGAGAGAGAGAATAAAGAAAAATACCTTCAGCAGGGTCGGTGGTAGCATTATTTTGAGAGTGGCATATTCTGAGAAGGAAGCAAATACAGAAGAAGAGTTGTTGATGATGAGCAAATGGTAGCTTCACTCTTAGTCCCAAATTCATCTTCTTTCTCCTTTACGCTTCAAATTAAATGTAGCTCTGTTATATATTTACACATATTGAATAGAATAAGCCAGAGTTGTGTATTTATTTTTCTCAAGAGTGTGTTTGGTTGGGGGAGGGGAGGGGATGAATTATTTTAAATTATGTTTGTTTGGTTCAATTTATTGGAGGGGAGAGGACCAAAATCTCTCCTAAGCCAATTTTAGCTCCCTCCAAAAGTGGGGGGGTTTTGGAGGGGAGAGAAAGTGTGCAGTTAAAATTTTAAATACATTGACTAAATTATCCCTACTTATATATTAAAATCCAAAATTATTCTAATTATAAATCCATCTTATATTTGATTCACCATTCAATTCTTCTTATTCTCTTCTCTTATATTTATTTTAATTTTATTTTTAATAACACGTATTATGTAGAGCTTTTAATTTTAATTTTAATTTTATTATTTGTTTAATTCAAAGATAATATAAGCTTATATTGTTTTAATTTTATTTATAAAATGCTACAAGGATAAAATAGTAAATTAGTTTTAAAATCTTTTCCCTCCCTTCTTGAACCAAACCTATATCTAATTAAAAACTCACATCTCCTCTCCCTTGAACCAAACATATATTTAATTAAAATCCCTCCACTCCCCTCCATTAAAATCTCTCCCCTCCCCTCCCCTCCGTTGAACCAAACAGACCCTAAGTGGGGGCAACTTGACAACAGAGCAACAACCTATAATAATTATGAGTAATAAAACTGTAAAAAAGGAGAAAATCCACAATACAATAAAAGTATTATTTATGTAATAATTTAATTATCTATTATACGGTGTGTTAAAAAATTAAAAAAATAATTAAAAAATAAATATTAAATTATATATGTTATATTTTAATTCATCGATGATATTATATTACTCATATATCTATTGCACCAAAAATTTACTCAGAGAGAAATGTTGACAACTTGATGATTCCTTCAAGAGAAAAAGTTACGTGGAAAAGTCTTATTGATACTTTGATAAGTCTTTTTAGATACCTTGAAAAAGCTTACGAGAAAATGTTATATGGAAAAAGTCTTATAATATTATCCAATCCAAATGTTATATGGAAAAAGTCTTATAATATTATACAATTCATAAATATTACGTGTCTAAATATTAAAATAATTATTACACGTAACATTGACCAAATTCAACTCATACATGTGTTTATTGAGTGTGTATTCAAATGTATACTTTAATTGATTGTGTTATAATTTATGGATTTTGATAAACTCGTGGATTGTGTAATCCCATTAATAAATCATTTTATCTGTAATTTGTTGGATTTTAATAAGTCTGTGGATTGTTTTATTCAGTGAAAATTAAAATTAAAATTTGATTAAAAGAAAAAAAATGAAATAAAAATCATTTAAAATTGAAATTAGTAACAATGGTTGGATATAACAATTATTTAAATTTTGTATATCATAACTCTTATAATAATCACAATTACAGTAATATAAACATTCCATGAGATATATTCATCATTTAGATAATTTAAAATGTAGGAAAATTAAAAAATATAAAACCAAAACGAAAAAAATATTTCATGAAATTAATTATTATTAAATACAAAAAAAATTAATAATGCAACAAATATAAATATAAAATACCAAAATAATTATTAGACATTTAAAATTAATAAATCAAATTATTCGGATAATTTTATTCGGTTAAGTTTTTAATAAAAAAATCGAACTAATTCAATTTTGTTTGATTTTTTAGTTAAAAAAATCAAATAGTTATTTTTAAAATTAAAAAAATATCTCGATTCGATTTGGTTCAATTTTTTCGGTTCTATTCAATTTTCTTTTTGTCCATCCCTATAGAAATTAACAAAAAAGGCGAACAAATAATTACTCCCTCTGTTCCTTTTTGATAGGCCACATTTCTATTCTTGGAAGTCCCAAATTATAGTCTTTTGAAAGTCCCAAATTATAGTCTAATCTCGTTATTTAAATAGAGTTAAAGGAATAAATTTACTTATGTACCCTTATTTAATAAACAACTTTATTGAGTTTAAGTGGGATTGCGTTGTATTAATGAGTGATATATCAAGAAAATATTAATTTTTTTTACCATATTAATCATGTTCCCTTATTTTGTTGCGAAAAGAACATCGATCTATTTTCTGATTAAGTTAACGAGTTATATATATATATATATATATATATATATATATATATATATATATATAAGCTTTCTAAACCTTCTCCCCTTATTTGGTGAAGATTCAATACATGAAAAATAATTTAGTAAGAACTTATTAAATTGTTTATCATTAATGGGAAATGCTAATGAGTGCCCTTAGGGCACTTGTTATTGATCCATTTTAGGAAAGTTTTTACAGGAAAAATGAAAAAGTAATTAATGTTTTGACAATTTTTTACTTTCCCCATAAAAATGATATGAAAAGTTACCAAAAATAGATCTTTAATGAGTGCCCTTAGGGCACTAGTTAGCATCACCCATCATTAATTTAGCTTTGATATTGACAAAGTTTGTTGTTATTGGTTTGTGTTCATTGTATATTTCAAATATAATTAATGAAATTGGTGATTTTCATGTGTTATTAATTTATTATAGGAATAACAATTCTTAAATTAATATTATAGTTTAATTCATTTATATGTTGTAGAAAATAAGAGATATGATCAATGATAGGCTAATGATTTTACATAACCTAAAATCAAATGAAACAAAAGTTGTTATGAGCACAATGCTTGAAGAAGCAGTCCGGTATGGTAAGTTGTTCTAAGAATTGAAGACATACCAACAACAATCAACATGATTAAATTTAAACACTTACAAAAAAAATCGAGCAATTTATAATTTTTGTTTTTATTTTTTTTGTCTGGAATAATTATTGTGCATCCATGATGGATGCATGCTTGAAAAAGTTTAGGAAAAATATAAAATGATAAATTATATTCTCAATTTCCATGTCATTATTATTATTGTGCACCCATGGTGGATGCATGCATGAAAATATTTTGGACAAATATAAAATGATAAATTATATTCTCAAATCCTATGTTATTATTAATTTTTTATAATTTTAAACATCCAAATACATTGCATGTTGAAAAGTGTATATGTGTGTGTATATAGCACATGAAACAATAACCCTAAAGTACATAATGTATTGTAATTAGTTGTCGTCGGCAAAAGCAATATAAATATGCTTGTTGAAATTTTTTTACTTTGAGCCATTTTCTTATTATCGATGCATTATGTTAAAGGAAATTGACTATATGATGATATCACAAAATTTCTTAATTTCAATTTTTCGTTTTCAAATTTTCCCCAGTTTTCTTTTATACATCTTTAGATTATTTGATGACTAATATATTATTTCTTTTTATTGCTAAATTCAGCCTTAGATTTACATACACATGTATGAGTTGGGCATTTAATCAACAAAAAATTTCAAGAAATATGCTAAAGTGCATGAGGATGTTAGAATTACTATAGGTGAAAAATATAAGCATGCAATAAGTGAAAAAATAATTTAAAAATTTAACACACACATATTAATTTAGTGTCTTTCCATCTTATTTATGATCTAATTCTCTTCCCTTCCTAAATATGAGAAAATTCAACAAATTCAAAATTCCCATGCTGCCACTTTTTCTACGACAGAAACGAAGATAATTAATTATGCCACCCGTAAGTACTTGGATAATAATAGATAATTAAGATTTAATTATTTATAATTTTTATTTAATAAATATCAATTATAATTTATAAGAAAAAAAATTACTACAAAATTCAATTTAACACTGAATCCAAATTTATTAAAAAAATGATACTTCAAAAGTTTATTCTTTTCTTACACACAACATGAAAAAAAAAATAAGAAAAAAGAAAAAAGAATGTTCTCAAACAACCATAACATTTCATTGCTTCAAGTAGACTGGATTATTCATGTAGCCATTTCTCGACTTCCCTGTAAACCCTTATGCCTTCCCATGTAATAGCAGCCAAGCCAATGCATAGAAAATTAAAAAGATAATGAAAATTTTACCTTCTGCCCACTCACATTCTATATTCTTATGATAAGACCCTCTCAAATTTCTTACTGTTATAATTCCTCAAAATTCATTAAATAGGATATGTATATGTATATCATTGAGATTTTCAAAGGGTGTATGGGAGGTTGCAATCCTTGGAGGGTTGCAACCCACCCCAAGGGGTGCCCTATTGGCACCCCTCCATGCCTTATAAAAGAAGGCTTTTATTCCAAATGATAATAGAGAAATACAGAAATATACAAGTATATCCAAAGAATTAAAAAAAGCATTGTGTTGTTTTCTTTGTTTTGAGAGAGAGATCCACCATTTTGGATCTTAGTTCAAACACTTGTTAAGGAGTGCTCCTTGAACAAGTAGAATCCAAGTAATTCTGGGAGAACATTGGCAAAACGAATCCGTAAAACACCTGTGACGGCGTCAATAAGTTCTTAAGGACATAGATCATCTCGACTTGGACGTTTTAATCAGGTTTTTCTGGTTTTATTGTTTTAGGGTTTTATTGCATCTAGATCTACTTTTGGTTGTTTGATCTGCTTGATTTGCATGTTGTATCACTGTTGAATAACACTATAATTTTAAAACACTTACTTCTAGATACTGATCTCCCCCTAGATTTATATGTTCTTTGATGATTTATGATATGTTTATAAAGTTGAGATATAAAATTTGAATAATAAATAGTGTCACCAATAAATGACTATCATGTGTTAAGTAATAATTGACGTTTTTTACTATCATTAATATATAATTTCGTAACATTAATGAATGAATCACACATAATGTGCCATGCTATTTGAGATATAGACAGTGTTTCCCGACTCTGTAGGCATATCGTTATATTTTTTTTTGGAATATCAAGAAATCACTTCTCATCACATATCAAATGTCATTGGATCCCGATTTGAATGAGTAAAACCCGGTGCTATCTCAAACTCATATCATTATAGATTACTTGATAGATACATATAATCTTAACTAGTATTCCGATCATTAAATTTCACATCAAAAAAAGAAAATGGGAAATGAAGAATACCATGTACTTATTACCGCTATACATTAATAGCGATGGTCTACAAATACATATTATTGAGATATAGATAAACTTATGACTTCCCAAAATGAGAAGTTTATTGACGTTTGAAGTTCGAAAATCTTGCTCACCTCCCTTCTTCTATTATATCACCCATTTGAGAGATATTAATTGGGGAGGGCAAAGCATCAGTTCCTGCACTATGATCATCAATTGGATTTTCTCGTTGGCTTTTCTCCCTGCTGTTACTTACTTTAAATGATGAAGATGTGGGAGTGTCTTCATTCAAAAAGCTTGATGTTATGTCCTTAAAATCCCAATCTGTCAAATAACTTGGCTTCGAATTAACAGTGCCAACTTCTATATCTCCAGCTAGCATGGCCACAACACGTGACATCGGCGGCCTCAACGCTGGTGATGCTTGAGTGCACAAGAGAGCTACTCCTATTACTCGAAGAGCTTCATCATCGTTAAACTCTGTTAATGTATGATCTACAACCCCCAGACTTTGATTATTTTCATGGAGACTCCAAGCCTAGAAACATTATATAGATAACAATTCAATGGGGAATGAACAAGTTTCTTTATTTATGATGCATAGATAAGAAAGTACAGAAAGCAGAATGAAGTTCCAGCATATTTTCTTTACCCATTCAAGAAGATAAATCTTTTCCATATCCAAGCTGTTGTCAGAGTTTGCTCTTCCACTGATGATCTCCAAGGCAACAACACCAAAACTGAAAACATCAGCCTTTTCTGTCAAGTGTCCGCGCATTGCATACTCAGGTGCCAAATAGCCACTACAAGATCAATGGTTAGGTTAAATTTCATGAGTCTATCCATACCAAAAAATTTGAATTGCAGGCCGGGTTAAAGGAGGTTACATGGTTCCTGCAACTCTGGTGCTGATGTGCGTTTTCTTGTCATCATACAGCTTTGCCAATCCAAAATCTGATATTTTGGGGCAGAGTTCTGCATCAAGCAAAATGTTACTTGCTTTGACATCTCGATGTACAATCCTCGGCCTGGATTCTTCGTGAAGATAAGAAAGCCCTCTTGCGGTTCCCAAGCATACACTGAACCTGGTAGCCCAATCCAGATGCAATTCACTGTCTCCTGCAGAACCAGTGGCAGCAGTGATTAAAAACTGGTGGAGTTATGGAATGGGAAAATTGACAATTCTAGGATCATTTATGAGGTAGCATTGACAATTTTTGTGCTCTTAAGATAAGAAAAGGGGTGATGAAATTTAAGAATGCCAGTGACTCAGGTACTTCTTTGAATTCTTTGCTTCATCAACATAAGTTGAATTACAGAGTTTTGCGTGTATTTTCTACTTTAGATGAGTAGCAAGAATGGATTGATTTTCTTACCGAACAACACTTGATCAAGGCTTTTGTTTTCAAGATACTCATAAACAAGCAGGCGTCTGGCTCCTTCAATACAACATCCATACAATCTCACAAGATTTCGATGTTGCACTGCAGATATGGTAGCAATCTCATTTATAAATTGATTTTTCCCTTGGTGAGATGCTACTGAAAGTTGCTTCACAGCTATAACTCTCCCATCAGAAAGCGTACCCTGTAAAGTACATCATTTAATAACTTGAAACATATCTACTCCATCCTTGTGAAAATTGGAAAGCATCAACTGAGTTTTCTAGTTACAATGTTAGGCTATGATCGCGCACTACAAATGCTACCTGGCAAATCCATAATGTAAGAAAACTATGAAAAACCAGTAATCTTAATATATATATCTATTAACCTTGTACACAGGTCCATATCCTCCCTCTCCAAGCTTATTCGAAGGATCAAAGTCTTTTGTTGCCGATCTCAACTCAGCATAGCTGAAAGTGTTTGGTTTAGAATCTATTCCGAGTAGCACTGCATATTCAACCAAGGCAACAATTAAGAACAAATTATAGAATGGGATACCATAACCGTTTTTCCGTAACTGTTGGGGGATATAATTATTTATTCATAATTACAAAACATGGAAGGATTTGCAAGACAGTAGATGAATTAAGCAGGACATTTATCTACATGCAGAAATAGCAAATACAAATTCATCAAGTTTCATGAATAAAGCTTGGTCTTATAGCATCAACTACTATTACATTTAGTTAAATTGTCTACTGAGTTCTTACCTTCCTCATCATCATCGTATCTTTTTCTGCGTATATAAAATACTATAAATATCACCATCAAGCTCACAATTCCAATAGGGACTGCAATACCAACAATCAACCCTGTGTGGTTCTTCTTACTTGGAGTACTTGGGGGTAATCCACTTACAGAAGGTATGAAAGCTGAGCAGTAAATATTCAGTTATAATTAGCAGTAAGAAGCATATAAGCCCTTTTACTGTATTCCGTTATCAATGAAGATTCAAAGGAACCATATTCTCTACCTGAAATGACACTGAGAGCTGAAATTGCAGGTCCAAAATCACCTTGTTTAGGTATGCAGCAGGTCCCTTTGCCAGCCCAAAATAGGTGAATTTCAAGATGGTTTTCAGACACAGTGGCATTAAAATTCTTTATAATTGCTCTGTTAGGTCCTCCTGCCTCCTTTGATATGTCAAAATCCTTCAAACGGAGAGTTCCCTGGAAGATTATTGATGAGAGTTAGAATAAGTATTTCTCATAGTAAAAGCAAATAGATGGAATTGAGATTGGAATCACATGAGCTCTAGTTTTAAATATTTGGTTCAGGGAATATGTTTACCTGAACATAGATATCAAACATACGCCTTCCCAGACTCTCCCACCTCTCCGTGCTTCGGTCAAGAAAATCTGTTTCTGCAAATAACAAGCTTACATTATAAGGTCCATTCTCAAGACCTAGACCATAGTATCTAAGTGATCCGGGTGATATCCTTGAGGTCTGATAAAGCTCTGGTGTTCGGGTGCCAGTCACTTGTGCTAGAGTATTTTGCACATATTCTGGATTTTCTCTTTCAGAAAATAAACCCACATTACTGACTGCCCATTTTTCTGTACTGGTCACAACATAGGAAGAGGCACCAAGAGATGAATTTTCAGCCTCGTACACTATGTTATCCGCTCTCATTTGTGAACCACCACACTTGATTGAGAAATTTGCATCTGCAAATGGAAGATGAAAGCACCAGCAATTTTTAGCTAAAATTCCAACGTGAAATATTCAAACAACAAACCAAACTGTTTTAAGGAAAAGACTGAAGAGTTATGATTTTGATCGTACAACGTACAAGCAAATTTAGTGGTAACATATTTTAATTCTTAGCATAAAGGTCAGTAACTGGGTAATGAGAAACCACTCAGGTGAAAATTTTTCTAGTAACTCTAATGTTCTGTGTAAATACACAGCCAGCAGTTTACAACTTTTTCTCATTGAATGTTCACACACTCTATCGCATCAAAACTTTTTGCTGCTAAGATGGATCGAACAGACAAATGTATAACAATACTGCTCTACTAGTTCTACTGACACTTATATAAAAATTGTCCAAACCTACTACACACTACTGCAGTTTAAATTTAAAATTTCTGTACTAATTCTTACTCTAACATTCGCAAGCATATTCTTTATATAACATAGAAGTAAAACACTGAAGTGTAGTGTAAAACACTGATGTGTAGTCAGATAGGCATTCTTTCTTCTATGTAAAATGGAACTACAAGATATTATAGCAAAAACAAATATTAACAGCAAAAGAAGGAAGCTTACATCGTGGAGTATTTCTATTGCACGGGAAGTTCCTCTGCAGACAGTTCAATCCCGGTAAAACACTGACAAGCACACAGAACAATTAGTTCATATCTAGATTGGAAATTGAAGACTGTTTTTTTAACACAAGACTATAACTCACCTGATGTTCGATCTGTCAAATGTGAAGTTGTTCACTGCTAGATTCCTGTATAGTCAAATGTAAACCATTGATTATCAGATTATTGGACAGAGATGCAACAGCAACAGTTTTCATCAAATTATCATTCTGCTTTTTTAAATTGCATGGTAAATTCTATAATTAATTATTTCATACTGTTATGATAAAATGATAAACAGTAAAGATGGTTGTAATAAATCAAATTTTCATACTGCTCTTTTAGGAGACATACATTTGTAAATTTGAAGTCACCCATGGTGGAAAAGTTCCTGATAGATGATTGTAAGATAAATCTCTGCAGGAAACATTTTGTTAAGCACCAGTCAACGAGTAGGAATGTATGCACTAACATATATATATATATATATATATATGCAAGACAAAGAAACAATCCAGCTACGAATATCAATTGGTTACCAGAGGAAGAAGCCAAAAGTAACAACTGATACATTCATGAAAGATGATAATCACTGGACTAAATCCAAAACACTTTCAAATTGAAAGAGCAACATATATTGTCATGGTTCGAATTGCAAGCACTAAAGAGAGAATCAGTGTATTTGTGTGGATACAAGGACACGTTTATGAACATGCATATCAAATGTGGTAAACAAAGTAAACCATGTCAGTTAATGAGTAATTTCTAGAAGTTTTCTTATAACCACACAGAGAGAGGAACCAAAGCTTACATATTTTGAAGTTTTTCACTTTTTTGGGTAGGAAGTGTTCCAGACAAACTATTGTTCCCAAGGAACCTGGCCATTGAAACAGTGCACATAGCATTAGCAACAACAAAACAATAGATAAAGGGCACAATTCTTAGATCAAAAACTAAATGTTGAAAAAAAATATTCTTCAATTGATGGAGGAAAGTTTCAATGAAATTACACGTAATCAAGAGAATCAATATTGAACAGAGCATCGGGAATTTGGCCTGTCAAGTTGTTGAAACTCAAATCCCTGAAGAATATAGATGAAAAATTAAGGGAGGAAAAGATATTATAAAAAGGAAACTGCCACTTGATATTTTAGTTCATAATATGATCTTACAATATCTGTAACATTTGTAGTTCTCCAATTTCAGATGGAATAGTACCGGTGATCAGAGCATTTCTCAGGGACCTATGAAGATGAGAAACAAAACCCAACTGCTCAGTGACAAATTGAAAAGGCTGCTAAATACAATGGAACATATAGAAAGTTTAATATACTTACAAGTCAGTTAGGTTCTTTAAGCTTATGATGAAATCAATAGATGAGCTCACGTTATATATATCGCTGATTCGCCTACACAATAAATTCAAACGTAACTGATATTAGTCATTCTTCCAAAGAGAATGCAAGGTCAATAAAATTGTAGCAAAAAATACTCACAAAGAGGCTAATGATGTCAAGTTGGAAAAACTGGATGGTATTGGACCTTCAAAAGAATTGCCTTGAAATCTCCTACAGAAACATTTTGACAAACATGTAGAAAATCATGAGAACCCATGCAAAATCTTTATGGTCATTCACAGAATAAAGAAGAGGTATATAGTCGAGAAGTTTTCAAAGCTTACAGCGAAGTAAGCTTAGTCCAATTCCCAATGAACTCGGGTATTTTTCCTGTAAAAGGAGCATCTGATGCCCATCTGAAATTTAACAAATCGACTTAAGGCCGGATAATCTTGAGAATACAAAATGCCATATATAAAAGCTTGCTTACAAAATTTGCATATTTTGAAGTTTAGCAAATGTAGAAGGAATTTCACCACCTGCTCCACAACTGTTTATGTAACTGTTGAATTCATTCAATTGGAAAATTTCTCAGTTTTGTAAAACTGCAGTGCTAAATTGAAACAAATGATAAAGATCAAAATATATAAATAAGAAAGTTGGAATTTAGAATTAGAACCTACAGTTGCTCAAGTTTGGCTAAGTTACCAAGTTCTGGAGGAAGTGTTCCTGAGAAATTGTTGGAACCAAAAGACCTGCAATTTGAAATTAAATACTATAAACAAATTGATTGCAACAGAATATAGAATCTATAGAATCTTGCAATCAGTAAAATCAATTTGGGGGGAAAAACCCAATCTTACAGAACAGTTAACTCCTTAAGGTTTCCAAGCTCCTTGGGGACAGGCCCCGAAAATACATTGTGGGCAACTGATCTGAACACATAAAACACAAAATTATAACTCCCCAAGAACCAAAAAAACAAGAACTAGCTGCATAATCTAATGCCATTAATCCAAAAATAAATAAGAAAAATCAAGTACTGTTTAAACACTATAAGGGTATCTTTCAATACTTACAATATCTCCATTCGAGATAAATTTCCAATAAATGAAGGCAAGCGGCCAGTGAAAAAATTTTGATCAATTTTCCTACAAAATTCAAAGAGAAAAATTTGATCATGATGAATATGTAAAGTTGATTTATAAACTGAATGACAGAAGAAATAGTCCATACAAAAATGTAAGGTATTGCAAAGTGACTAGTTCTTCAGGAATCACTCCTTTTTTGTTTAGTGCATATACTCTCCTGTAAAATCAAAAAAAAAAAAAAAAAAAAAAAAAAAAATTATATTGGAACCACACCATCCATTTATAAATTAATAGTAATTAATACTATTAAGAGAGAAAGAGAGCATTACAGTTTAGTAATGTGGCAAGTTGCACCATTGTCAAAGGTACAGTCACAGACAATAGCAGGATTGTTACTTGGGCTCTCAAATTCAGTTCCATTAATGGCGGATCCACTGCATGGCTCTCCACTAATGTTCCATAATGGCACTGCTGGTGCATCCCATTGTTGCAGTATAGAGTTCAATGCCCTTACTGCTCGTCAAATATTGCATGCCAGCTTACTTATCAAATTATATCATATAATTTCATAAAGATTGAGAATTTATTTATTTTTATTTAATTCTATACTTTAAAATGTAGGTCATGATTTAAGTTAATCTAACGGTAGATAGTCAAAGTCAAAATATCATTTAATCATATAAATTCATCTACTGTTATCTACCATTGGATGTTTAGATTTAAGACAAATTTATTGGAGATATTTTCACTTAATTATTGATTTAAGTTAATACTATTGTTTTTAAAACCGGACAAACCGTGCTGTTGTTCCGATCGAATTGGGAACCGATTGTGAGTCTAGTTCGGTTGAACCCTAAAAATCGGGGGTTAAAAAACCAGTCAAATCGGTGAATCAACCCGGCTGGTTCTTAATCCAAATTTTTTTAAACCTAAAATTAAAAAATAAATATTTTTATAACTTTCAATTAATTAAAATTATTTGTGATGTCAATCAGTTCTGTGGGTTCAATCAGAACGGTTCAACCTATCAAACCAATTGTAGGAAATTCTCCAAATATTTATAGGTGTAGGAGAGACATGTCCCTTAAGAAGTGTCGTATAAGAAAGACACAAGTTGAATGGACATGTCTCTAAAGATAAAAGAGTATAACCCTAGGATCTAAAGGGCATTAGGAATAGGTATAACATTTTGAAGGATTACACCATAAACCAAAAGGTGCCCACAAAGGCACTCATCAATGCCTAAAAAAAAGGGGCCCTTGAGTTCATTTTTCTTCGCTCAATGAATCACACACTCACATACTTAAATTTAGAGTTTGAGAGTTTCCACAATTTTTCTTAGTTCAAGTTATTGAAGAAATGAATGCTCCTTCTACAAGAAACAACTAAGTTACCCCGAGAGAACATCAGCCACAAAAAATTTGTAGACCACCGAGGCGGGACTAATAAGTTCCTAAAGACAGACATCTCGGCTTGGTTTAAATTTTTCATCTTCTTCAATAATTTACAGGTTTTTCTAAGTCTCAATGTTTAAGTTTTATTGAATGTATGATAGTTAAAATTTGATTGAATGATGCATGTCAAAATTTATTAATAACACATCCGACCAACACCAATAACCAATTAAACTTTTTAGATCACCGATTCAATCACCGGTCTATTTTTTTTTTTTAAAACAATGGTTAACACAAGGATACATATTTAAAATCAAAATATCATTAATGGTATAAATTTATTAACCATTATATATTATTTGAATTAACTTAAATTAATGAATGGGCATTGACTTTATTAGAATAACTGTAAATACGATCACCTAATCAAAATCAAAATCTGTTACTTATTATTAAAGAATAAATGAATGAAAAACGAATTGTAAATTCGAAGGTTTTGAATTCGCAAGTGTACCGTGCAAACTATGAATGAGTGGAGCTAGGATTTTTAATTCGAGGGGTCCAAATAAAAACATGATAGACTTAAAGCGAGTAAAATAAAATTAATATCACCATTAGGGGGTCTGAACGTCAATTTCACATAAAATAGGCCATTAATCTTTTTGTAAGAAAAATAAAATCGACTTTATCCCCATTTTTTTTTCTTTTTCAAAAAAAAAAAAATTAAAGGATAAATTTAATTTTTAAAATTTGAGAGTTAATCACGATGGCTTGATCAGTTGTCATTTATTAATGTGAACCCTCATGCTTGAACTAATAGGACATCCAGCCAACCTTTGACATGAATCCACGATATATCTCTATCACGAAAATTTCATTTTTTATTTGTTTGAAAATTAAAAAAAGTCGTGAGCCCATTAAATGAAGGAAATTAAAAATAGTCTAAGTCAAAGAATAAATAATATCTCTTTGTCAAATTAATTGTAATAATTATATCCTTTTTATTGGACCAATATGAAAAATTTCTTCAGAAGGCTATGCATTTTGTAATATTGTTGATGTCAGCGTATGCATCTTTCAAAAGTTTTAAGAGGAAGACTAAATCCTTTGTTAAAAATTCTTCGATGGTGAGATTACTGATTTGACATGTCTGTCCTTAGCCGCCTAAATAATCTAATCTGTGTTCACAATTCACACGTGGTAGGTGGAGATTAAATTCTATAAATAATTACCCAGGACAATATATTTTTTGACACGTCATCACCAGCTAAGCATGACAATTTCACAATATTATTTTATTTCAAAACTTTTTTTTTTTTGTTTTTTTTTTTAAATACATTGTAAATCTACTGATATATTACAGTCTCAAATCTGTTGTATCACAGTGTTTGTTTATTCAATTTTCAGAAACCTTGAGTGTTTATTATATTTGATAACGATTTTATTATATATTTGTGACAATTATTGTAAAGCATGCATTTATACAAAACTGGAAAATCAAAAAAAAAAAAAAAAAAAGTTGAAGAAAAAAGAAAGGGGAGCTGTTAATATCAACTAACTAAGAATTAAGAATAATTAGCTGCTAAATTAATCGAATATTGTTTGATAAAAAAGAACTATGCAACCAAAAACAAACGATTTTGAGAGAGAGAGAGAATAAAGAAAAATACCTTCAGCAGGGTCGGTGGTAGAATTATTTTGAGAGTGGCATATTCTGAGAAGGAAGCAAATACAGAAGAAGAGTTGTTGATGATGAGCAAATAGTAGCTTCACTCTTAGTCCCAAATTCATCTTCTTTCTCCTTTACGCTTCAAATCCAATGTAGCTCTGTTATATATTTACACATATTGAATAGAATAAGCCAGAGTTATGTATTTTTTTTCCTTAAGTGGGGGCAACTTGACAACAGGGCAACGACCTATAATAATTATGAGTAATAACTGTGTGAAAGAGAAATGTTGACAACTTGATGATTCCTTTAAGTGAAAAAGTTATATGGAAAAGTCTTATATGATTGTCTAATCAGTAAATATCTTTTGGTTAAATTTCAAAAATTACACTGTGTATCAGAATTGACCAACTTCATCTCAAATGTGTGTTTATTGAGGGTGTATTCAAATGAATACTTTAATTGATTGTGTCATACATTGTTTTATAATTGTTTGCACAATATTCCATCAATGAATGTGTAAGGTTCGAGACAAAATTTCAATAAGGGGTATTCAATTTAATGAAACGCTTCTAAGGGGCACAAGTACACAAATTACAATTCTAAAACTACGAAATTAAAATAATTGCCAGTGATGAGTCCTAATTTTTTTTCTCATCTTCCTCTTTCAACACTTGGGCCTTTTATAATGAAGAGCTTTGTCAACCGCTTGAGCGGTTCCGTTTCCTTCCCCACGTTTCATGCTTGCACATAACCGCTAAATCGTGCGTTCAACTGATGAGTTGTGCGCGATAACTGCTAGACCGTGGGGAGTTACTGTCCAACAGTTAGATCGTGGGATTAATTGCAACGTGTCTGTTCTTATGGTAATCGTCCTTCCCTTTATCGTCCTTCGTTTGCTTTTCTCTTCATCGTCCTGATTGTTTTCGTCCTTTGGCACATCTTTCCTTTTCGTTCCTTATGAACTTGTTCGTCCTAAGGCGATTTTCTTTTCTAACAGTTGTCCCCCAAATTCGCCTTGATTGATTTGAGAGATGAAATCGAGGCGGAATTTCTTAATTTGGGTGAAGTTAGGACGGTACCTATCGGCTGAATGTTGGCTTCGGCCTGTTGACCTTCACCCTATCTTTCATTATCACTTGCGTGCTCTGGGGGCCGTCTTTTCATATTCCCTATGTGTACTCATCATTTCCCCAATAGATGCGCGACCTTCCCAACACGTTCATCATGTCACCAATTAATGTGTCGTCTTTCGTGTCATTTTGATGTCAAATCACGTCCATCGCTGCTCTTTTTATTTCCCGCTCTTTCTTCTCCCCTTGAATTGAGTTGTGGCACTTATCTTAGAGCGAACTTTTCACATTTGCTATATAAAGGCTTAATTCGTTCTTGTTATCACTTTACTTCCTAATTCATTTTCTACAAAACTTTCCACTTTATTGCTTTCAATTTCCTTGTTAATGGCGTCGTCTTCCTCTGTTTCGAAAAATATCGTTTCAACCTTTGGTGATTATCAAGTTGCACTGAGTGATTCTTCTGTAGGTGTCTTGGGCATCCATACCCTCGATGAAAACCATGGACTGTGCTCTCTAGGCCCCCTCTTTGTTTCTGACACAGCCATTGCCACTGCCCATTTGGCTCCGTTGTTTCCTTCCATTTCCAATCTCTCATTTTCAGAGCCTTTGAATGTTTCTTCTCTTTCTCAGTCTAACCCTATCCGTATTTAGCCCAAACATGATTCTTCATTCGAAACTTGGTTTCAACGTATAAGGCTGCACGCAGACACCCCTGTCTTCCTTGAAGAAAACTGTTTACTTTCCCTCATTGAGATTTCATTGGCATTACCCCATTTTGACCGAAATTTATTCCCCACATCGTTGCTCTTCTGGTCTTCTGATTATAACGTCTTCCTCTTTCCCTCTGGTCCATTCACCATCACCATTCGTGACATCAGTGCTTTGACTGGGTTAGCTCCTTTGGGCGCGCGCATTTCTACTTGCACAACCTTTCGTTTCTCCTCTCATTCAATAGACACTTCGTCCTTCTCCTCTTATTCCGCTTTATTTCGTGCATTTTCTGAGTCGACCGATCCAGTCTTGGTGTTGGAATGCACCGCTTTCATTTATTACTGGCTTTACAATACATCATTTGTGCACTCAGTCAAAAACCCGTGGCAGGTTATCTTCACATTTCGTCGGACATTGCTAATGGCCGATGCTTGGATTTGGGTTCTTTTTTATTGGCCGCTATTTATCTAAGTCTGGCCGTTCTTCAGAAACAGCTACAGTCTGGCGCTTTGTCGATCACCTCTGGTCCTCTCTGGCTGTCCAGCTTTGGCTTAGGGCCTATTTTTGGGTCTTCGGCTCAATTGAGTCAACTCACTCATATTCTTATGCATGCCTCTTGTTCACCCAGTTAGGGCCAACTTCTCTCTTTCCTCGCTCAATTTTTGACTATTTTTACATAATTTCTCGGGTTTCGTCTTTCTTTCCTTTTCTCCTTGGGCGACAGTCATTCTTTTGTTCATGAGCTTCTCGATTCAGAAGGGGACGATGGCAAGAATGGAGTAGAAATATATTCTCCTAACTTCGTCGCTCGCCAATTTGGTCTCGCTCAAGTGTGGCCCCTTCCGTTATTTCATTCTCGTTCTACCTCGGATCGTTTCAAAGTTCTTTCGTTTTAAGACATTGATCAATGCATGTCTGAGGCTCGTTATTTGCTATCCTCATTTTCTGGTACTTCTTTCTCCCATTGTACATCTATTCATCCTCTTTTCAATCGTTTTTGGTCGTCTGGCCTTGAGAGGCTCTTCTGATTGCCCTCTGCTCTGGTCTTTTCTAGCATTTCCTTTTTTCCAAAACCTTTAGAAATGGGTGGGTCAAAAAAACCGGTTGAGAAGATTGGGCCGAAGAAAATAAGCTCCAAACAAGTTAAACGAAAACAACCAACTCCAACTCACAGTTCTGATTCCTACGAGCCCCTGATACTCCGTCGTTCTAAGGTACCATTTACCTATCTCCCCCATTTTTTTTAAATAGAAATTAATCTTGTTTTTCTTGTAGACGTCTAGGATAGAATCGTTCTTAAGCATGCCTGAGCTAGTTCAAACTTCGGGGCCTGAAACTCTCATGGTGAAAAATCCTTTGATGGAGGTTAAAGCTACCGAAACCCCAGTCGTTCAACTTCCATCAGACGAGGGTGAGACGGCCGATACTCCAATCATTCAACATCCACCAGAAGGGGACGAAGTAGCTGATGCAACCCATTCGACCGGGGCTGATCCCCAAGGTACGGGATCAAGTATAGTATCAGGCCGTTTGCGCCCATTTTTTGAGGAAATCAAAGGGACAATCCCTTATTTGACTATAACACATTGGATGATCATGTCCCTACTGTGCAAGATCCCAATGACATTCGGTCAAAAAATGAGCCTATTTGGCTGGATGACGAGCCTTTTTGGCATCATCTCAAACGGATTTTCCCTTAATGCGCATGTGGGCCGCTGCGGGATTTAGGGGAAGTTATAAGGATATAGATGGCATTTTCAGTCTAGTCGAAATGGAGTTACTAGAGGAGGCTTGGTCATTGTATAAAGATGATGTAATTCACCGTATTTATGCAGAGATGAAAGTTATTTAGGTTGCTGACTCTTCCGATTCTGATTCTTCCACAGAGCCCAACCGTCAACCGTGCCGAGTTCCTCATATTTTGATTCTGCAGTGCCACAGCCTTCTCCCGAAATGTCATCGCCTCTTCGGGGG
Source organism: Zanthoxylum bungeanum (assembly GCA_019454045.1). Taxonomy (NCBI): domain Eukaryota; kingdom Viridiplantae; phylum Streptophyta; class Magnoliopsida; order Sapindales; family Rutaceae; genus Zanthoxylum; species Zanthoxylum bungeanum. The sequence continues at coordinate 1,814 of SKCR01044969.1, read as the reverse complement.
TGGTGTCCCATGTTTCTTCAATGCAACAACCTTCTGCTCCTGAATGGCCATCATCTCCAGTCATACCGCCATCATTTCTTTGGGCGGCATCTCTTGTTCCTCCGCCTCAATTCCTAGAAGAGAGCCTGCATAACCCATGGCTACCGTTGATGAACCATCCAGTTCCACCTCTAGATATGGAGCTGTAAGTCTTTCTTTCCTCTTTTCCTTTCTATCGTTCTTTGGCTATTTTTTGCTATTATTTATTTATTTTTTTGTACATAGTGGTTTGATCCGTTAATGTAATCGGTTCAGGACTTTCTGGCCGATCTTGATCGGCTAGCCAGTGCTCCGGCTCAGCCTTCCTCATCTTCTGCCCGAGCAACTACAGCCTTGGAGGCTTTTCGGTAGGTCGTTGATCAATATGCCTCTCTCACTTTACTGGAAATCGGTCAAGCCGCTTCACCCGAAAATATGCTCAAGTTAGAAAAAAGTTTCCTCAGAGCTAGCTTGATTGCTGGGTCGTCCTGTGTTGCCTATACTAGTGAAGAATCGATTTTTTTCTCAAAGACTTGCAGAACAAGGTTACAGCCCTTATTTTTCGTTACCGTAATATGCATAGTCAGAAGATTGAGCTTCGTTCTTTCATGGCCAAGAAAGAAAGACTATGTGATTCGCTCAACACTTTCTGCAAACTGTACAAGAAGCTACGGATGAAATGGTGATGGAGGAGTCGGTGCTACTCGATCTAGAACGATAATTATAGGAGATTCAGCGCCTTATCGAGGAGAGTCGCATGAGAAAAAAGGCCAATAGAAAAAACCATTGCCTCTCAATTGACGGAGGTGAACGCTTTTCTGGCTGAATATAAAGACTTGTCCCAAGTTGATTTTGAGAAGAGCTTGACCAATCTGGCGACAACTGATGTGGAGATGTAGAAGGAGTGGCATCGGTTAAGGGAAATATTTTCGGCTATGAAAGACTCGACTTCTGATTTTCAACAGCCCTCGGCCAAAGGCTGATCATGTATTTAATATTGTAGGACGTTACATCGTCATTTGCTTGTAATTGTGGGACATCCTTGTCCGTAATCAATGAAATTATGTGACTTGTTCATTTTGTTTGTTGTTTGTTTCTTCGTATCCCTTTCTTTTTTGGAGAACGTTATTTTCTCATGTTCCCATAACGAAGGTACATATTTTCAAGTACTTGTCGTTTATCGCTCTTGAATGTATTTCTCCATTCAAACTCTTCAAATGATAAGCCCTATTTGGCAATACATTCTCTACTTCAAATATGCATTCCCAATTAGGCGACCACTTACCATACGCATAGTTCTTAGTACTCATTGGTAATATAGTCTTTCATACTAACTCTCATTTTCTGAATGATTTGGTCACGACCTTCCAGTTGTATTCTTTGGTCATCCTTGCCTTTTGTGCCTCCAAACGGTTAATGACATCGCATTTGGTATCATCTTTGATTCACTTCACTGTAATCTTTTTTTGTCAATTCATTTTGTAATGTCACCTTAGTCGATTTAATAATGACTTCAACTGCCAGTACAGCCTCATGGCTGTATACTAGCTAGAACGGTGTGATCGACGTGGTACTTGTTCGGGGTGACATCCTATAAGCCCATAAAGCTTGACTTAAACATTTGTCCCATCTTCTGGCATTGTCCATTATCATCTTCCTGATCAAACTTTTATGGGTTTTGTTGGACGACTCTGCCTGACCGCTTGATTGGGGGTAATACGGAGTAGTGTTTATTAACTGAATCCAATATTCGGCCATGAAAACTTTACTTTTTTCCGTTCAAAGAAGTACCATTG
>SKCR01044968.1:0-47721 GCA_019454045.1 Zanthoxylum bungeanum | reverse complement strand
TCAATTAGCTCTTTCAATATAATGATATTTGATGTTTCTTGATTATTGTTTGATTTCCTTGTTTCATTTAGGTGACCACCATTATTTAAAATTGCAAAAGCTACGTTGTACTTAACAGCTTGGAGATTATGTCAAGGTTTTAGGCTTTATAATTTCTAGACTGAGGAACTTAAGAGGATATACTAGTTGGTGTTGCTTATCTGCCGTATTATGATAAGAATGATCTATGTTATTGGTGCAATAAGTTTTTCTCTTGCATATATTTGAAAATTCAAATGGATATAGATAATAATATTGATGAAGATTTTACTATCTTGGCATTCACACAGTTTAAACATGCTGTTGTATTTGCAGATGATTGAAAGTAGTGCCCATGGTGATGAATATGATGGAGTCATCTTCTCTCAACTTGTAGGGTGAATTCATTTTTGTCATAATAGTATATCCGTTCCAATTAAATGGTTTGTCTTAACAGCTATTTATTTATTTATTTCCCCAGAATTTGATAGATCTTGCTGGATCGGAGAGTTCAAAAACTGAAACAACTGGATTAAGAAGAAAAGAAGGATCTTACATAAACAAAAGTCTTCTAACACTTGGAACAGTATGTTTCTTGTAGTTTTATACTATTTTACTGTTTCGATGAAGTTTCTTGTATTCAGTTTTCCTGTATTGATCACTGATGACCTTCTTTCTTAAATAATAGGTAAATTGATGTAAAGTCTTGATTGCTGTCTATCTAACCACTTAAGTGTAGTGTGTAAATTGTTTGCTTTAGAGATGCTAGGTTGGCAGGTATACAATGTTAAGAGTGTTGATGTTTATAATTTAATTCAATGGTTGCATTATGAAGGTCATAGGGAAGTTGAGTGAGGGGAAGGCATCTCATGTTCCCTATCGAGATTCCAAGCTAACTCGTCTTTTGCAATCTTCACTGAGCGGGCATGGGCATGTTTCGGTGAGTTTGAGATGCAATGATCATCATATTGTTTGAGTAATATGTTATTTGAACCTTTATTTTATTTTTTCATGCCTTATTTCCTTGTACAACTATAATTTATTGCCCTGTTTTTCTTCTTTCTAGTGAATTGTTATTGTTATTTAACTTAAATTTTTTCATTAGAGATTGGTAGTGTCAGTATTCAACTATGTGTCCTTGATTACAGAGAAGTGACAACTGATTTACTTTATACTTGATGTGTTACAGCTTATATGTACAGTTACTCCTGCATCTAGTAGTATGGAAGAAACTCATAATACACTGAAGTTTGCAAGTAGGGCTAAGCGAGTGGAAATCTATGCCTCACGGAATAAGGTGTGTTCTAATCTTTATGGTTTATCAATGGCAATGTGCAATAATTTACACTAGGGAATCCTTTTTCTTTACCGCTCCCTGATACATCAAGAACTTTCACTGGCTTCACTCTATTGGGAAGCCTCCTATCTTTGAGGATTATCATGAAATGCACTCCCATTGTTGTCGCTTGCCACGGCAAGGAGCAGATGGAGATCTAAGTAAGTTACTTCTTCACGTCAACTTAAGCTACACAATTCCACAAGCAGCTTGCAGGCCCTCACTCAGATTTCTTTCTAGCACCTTATCAAAAATAGCATTCACTTCCTGATCACCATGAAGTAATTAAATCACATCCAGATGTGATCTCAATCTCTTTACACTTAAACGGTTTCAAACCACCATCACCACTGCTAATTGACCCATCGCATTCAACAACACCAAATAAGACTGCATACTTGAGAAAAGACAATACTAGGGCCTTATCATAGTTCGGAGTTTGAACCATGGCTGTAGAAGCAAAGGAGCCTATTAATGGGCTCAGCTAAAGCCTGTTATCCTGGAAGAGGGGAGAAAAACTGAATGAGATATCTCAAAAGTAGTGAAACTCAGGTGTTTCTTATGCGTGTTCTCTTCTTTCGATCCATCTAGAACATTAATCAAATCAACACTAACTGGAATTAGGAAAAAGGGTTATTTGATGGGGAGGCTGTGTGAATGTATGGATACTTGTATCTTTAAGATTGATTTGATATTAAGGTATAAAAAAGGTTGTGTAATAAATGAAGGTAAGTTAATTGTATGCTCCAGGTGGGGTTTATAATTAATCCGCTTCCTGACCTAACTCTGGCATCGGTGTGGTCTTGTGGTCTGTTGCCAGGTTCCTGTTTATTGAACAAAAAGACCTGCTCCTTCGGTGTTGGCTTGTGCTGGATTAGATTTTCTATTCCTAAGTCCTGACGCTCTTTCTGAAATTTTCTTCAGATTATTGATGAGAAATCATTGATTAAGAAGTATCAAAGAGAAATTTCAAGCCTCAAAGAAGAACTTGATCAACTGAAGAGGGGCATCCTTGTTGGTGTCAATCATGAGGAGCTTCTGACCTTGAGACAAAAGGTTTTTGTTCTGTTTTGTTGCTAGTCTTCCTTCTTCTTGAAATAATTTTGTTGTAATACTAGTTTGATTGCTAATATTCAGAAATATTGTCTGCTATTCTTAACAGTTGGAAGAAGGTCAAGTGAAAATGCAGTCGCGGTTGGAGGAGGAAGAGGAAGCCAAAGCTGCTCTTATGAGCAGAATCCAAAGGCTAACAAAGCTCATACTTGTTTCTACCAAGAATACTATTCCTAGATTGAGTGACGTGCCAAGTCACAAACAGAGTCATTCTGTTGGTGAAGATGACGTAAGTTATATTCATTTTAATAATGTCAATAAATAGTGTAGTTTATGCATTTCGATTGTTATTTCGCTCCAAACTTGAGAAAAAGCTAGATGATTCAGTCAAGTTCCCAACTCATGGAAATTAAAAAGAGACTAGAATATGAGGGGAATTCTTTGCATTTTGCTTTGTGAAACTAATGGCTATAATGATAATATGTTGGGTAAATGCTAAAGTTACTTAGAAATGTGGGATTATAATTTTGTTTCTGTGACTTTTCATTTTCGTATTTTGGGGACATAATTTTCTCTTTCCATAACGTTTTCCTCTTGCCTTGACGAGATTATTTTGCCCTTTTCACTAGATCCTTTTGAGAATGTTGGATATTTATTTTGATAACATTAATATGGTTTATTTCTTCCATGGCTTCTTGTTGTGTGCAGTTAGATTTGTTGCGAGAGGGTTCTTTGCTTTTAGATGGCGAAAATCAAAAGGACTCAGCAACTTCTGCTTCAGCGCTTGCTTCAGACCTGCCTTTTGATTTTAGACACAGAAGATCCTGCATCAAATGGAATGAAGAACTGTCACCAGCTAGCAGTACGGTTACTGAATTTACTCAAGGGGGTGAACTTATTAGTGGCTCCAAACTTCCAGTAGTATGTTTTCAATGTTGCTTCAATTTTTTTTTTGGTTACTGTCTATCTAGTATGTAATTTTTATTTTTATTTACGTTTTGTCTAAATGATAGCTATTAATTGGATGTAACATGGTGTGTGAAGGGCCACCCACATTTCACTCTGGCCTTTCAAAATAATGTGGAATTTTTTTTTAGGTCACAATGCAGAGTGTGATGGGCCTTTCTTTTCTTTTCTTTTCTTTTTGGATAGACACACACACTCACTTGAGGAAGCTGTTTTTGGAATTTCCAGATTTGGTCTAGTTACCCCTACGCTGCTTATATCACATTCAATACTCTAAATCCCTTTTTGCTTCAAGTTTTTGAGTATTGACTCTTTTATCTGGATGATCCATGTAGTTGTTTGGTTTGGAAACCTAGTAACAGTATTTTTATCTGGTTTTCACTGCTTTTGTAATTAAGGATTGCTTTTCAATGCAAAGGATAGTTTTGTGTTTTTATTGTTCTATTCTTAATGAAACTATATGAAAAATGATTGCTTGACCTCTTTTTCTTAGGGCGGGATGACACCTGATCAAATGGATCTTCTTGTTGAGCAAGTTAAAATGCTTGCTGGAGAGATAGCATTCAGTACCAGTAACCTGAAACGTCTGGTGGATCAGTCAGTTAGTGATCCAGATAGCTCGAAAGTTCAAGTATGGCTCTCTTCTCTTCTTCTATGTGCTGTCCAAAATTCAGTTTCAATTTGCTAATGAATGATTTGAATCTGCTGACACCATCATGATGAAGAGGAAACATTGACAACCATATGCTAACTCTTGTTGTGCGTGCTTTCTTCCATGCAGATTCAGAATTTGGAACGAGAGATCCAAGAAAAGAGGAGGCAAATGAAGGTTTTAGAACAATGTATATTTGAGAATGGAGAGGCTTCTATGGCTAATGCATCGATTGTTGATATGCAGCAGGTATAAATACATTCACTTTTATCATGGTTACCAAATTAATTTTTTCTTGTTTACAATATTTATGTATCTGCTACTGCTTGTAATTAGTGGTTTCTGTTATTATTGGTTAGCGGCTCAATAACTTCTCAATTCTTTTTTTTTCAACAGACAATTATGAGACTGATGACCCAATGCAATGAAAAGGCTTTTGAGTTGGAGGTGAGTGCTTTATATTCATATAATAAAGTGTTGAGAAGCCATTGAATTCACTGTTTTTTTTTTCTTGAAGCTAGGTCATTGTATGAACTTGCATTTTTCCAATTATGATAGATACTGTTTAATTAAAAAAAATAGTGATAGAAATGTTGTCATATATATATAATATATATATATATATATATATTATATATATATATATATATATATATATATATATATTATATATATATATATATATATATATATATATGAAGTTTAGAACTCCATGTTAGTCATTTAAATTGATTTTGGACAATTGTTGCAGATAAAATCAGCAGATAATCGTATTCTTCAGGAACAACTGGAGAACAAGGTAAAAAAATAGCACCTTTTTAGATTTCTTATATTCCATGCAGTCAAATTATTTTCTTTCAACATGTTGAGTCAATTGAAAGTTTCTATCCTTTTGGCTGAGAATGATGTTAATAGATTTATGAACTCAAGATACTATCCCTTTTGTTTAAGAAGCTACTATTAATATATGCTTGGTTACGTCAGTGTTCTGAGAACAAGGAATTGCAAGAGAAGGTGAATCTCCTGGAGCAGCGCTTGGCTACTCGACCGGGCGATAAATCACCAGGGTCTTCTGATCTGGGTACCTCTGAAGAATATGTTGATGATTTGAGAAAGAAAGTTCAGTCACAGGTAATCGCTCATTTATAAGAATCTTTTAGCTCTTGGATGGGCAAAACTGATTGGAGGGATAGCTGTTGTCCATTTCACCTGTTTGGAATCAGTTAGTTTCTTGTAAAAGGCGCAATTTTTTTGGGTATGGATATCCATTATCATAAAAGTTGGAAAATTCAGTCCCAGGTAATTGCTCATTTATGAGAACCTTTTAGCTCTTGGATGGACAAAACTGAATGGAGGGATAGCTGTTGTCCATTTCACCTGTTTGGAATCAGTCAGTTTCTTGTAAAAGGCGCAATTTTTTGGGTATGGATATCCATTATCATATAAGTCGGAAAATTTCCATCCAAATCTCAAAAGATTTCTGAGTTTCTCTACAGTTTGTTTACAGAATTACATTTGATAACAATTCAGTATTACATTAATTTTTCTTCTTTGCCTGTGATTTTGCTTTCTATCTAATATAGATGTTTTTGTTGTTTTGAACAGGAGTTAGAGAGTGAAAAACTAAAACTTGAACATGTTCAACTTTCTGAGGAGAACAGTGGACTACGTGTGCAGAACCAAAAACTGGCTGAAGAAGCTTCTTATGCGAAAGAACTGGCCTCTGCTGCTGCTGTTGAGCTGAAGAATTTAGCTGGTGAAGTGACCAAGCTCTCATTACAGAATGCCAAACTAGAGAAAGAATTGTTGGCTGCTCGAGATTCTGTACATTCTAGAGGTGCTTCTATGCAAACAGTAAATGGTGTTCATCGTAAGTACAGTGATGGTATGAGACCTGGAAGGAAGGGCCGTCTCTCTGGAAGATCAACTGAAATTTCAGGAGTGGTCTCTGATGACTTTGATTTGTGGAATCTTGATCCTGGTGATCTAAAGATGGAACTTCAGGCAAGGAAACAACGGGAGGCTGCTCTTGAGGCTGCCTTAGCTGAAAAGGAATTTTTGGAAGATGAATACCGAAAAAAGGTTGAAGAGTCCAAGAAAAAGGAGGAGTCATTGGAAAATGATTTAGCTAACATGTGGGTGCTTGTTGCTCAGTTGAAAAAGGAAGTGGGTGCTGTTCCTGAGCTAAACACCGATGAGAGACCTAGCAACAGAGAGATTCATGTAAGTGAACCAAAAGCTAATGACTTTGATGGTAATACTGTCCTGAAAGATAGACAAGTCTTTGATATGTCAAAACCAGCTGATGAGAATTCAGTTGAGAGACAAGGTTTGGATGTGTCAAAACCAACTGATGAAACTCCCAAGGAAGAACCACTTGTAGCTCGCTTAAAGGTAATTGTTTATTCTTTCCATGTTTTTCCTCTTATGCACTGATTTTTTTACTCCAGTTTACTTGCAGAGATGTTATGTTCCCTCCATATCCACTAGCTTTTGCGCATGCTTAATGTATTATTACTCTGTTAGATGATTTTCACCCTCCAGTGATGAGGCATTTTCCACTCACTGGACAATTTATTTTGGTGCCAGAGGCACCAAACTACACAGATTAGTTTGACAAAGCTTAAGCTCTCATATGTTTTCCAATAAAATTGTTCAATGTTTCTATATTTGGTGCTTCTTGAAGATGTTGGCATTGGAGCTATGAAACTATATAATAATTGTCGCTGGACTGTTTCAGTCATGATTTTGCATCCATAATGTGATAACTTTGTGAAAAGTGAAAACTAATGGCCTTAAAGGGATCCACTTAAACTGAATGTACTGCTTTCAGGCACGAATGCAAGAGATGAAGGAAAAAGAGCAAAAATACCAAGGAAATGGAGATGCCAACTCGCATATATGTAAAGTTTGCTTTGAATCACCAACTGCTGCAATTCTTCTACCTTGCCGGCATTTTTGTTGTAAGTGATTTCAGATTTTCATGCATTTCAAGTTTCAGCTTTCCAACATTTAATGCTCTCTCATTCTTACTTGTAATTCGGCCTGGTTTATGTTTGCAGTGTGTAAATCTTGTTCACTTGCTTGTTCAGAGTGTCCAATTTGTCGTACAAAGATTTCAGATAGGCTTTTTGCATTCACTTCTTGACAGACAGACAATTTATGCCCTCAAAATGATGGTAATCTAATTTAGCTTGCTTGTTCCTTTTCCAATATGTTTTTATACATAGAATAGCCAAGTTCTAATATGGTTTTTCCCTTTTCTTTCTCCTTCATATGCAGGGTTTGTTATCCTTGACCTCTTTGGCATTTTCCGTGCAATAACGGGTGCGATTCTTTTGTTAGTTTCTCTGTATGTAGCAATCTAAAGGTATACTATCAATAGTTTGTTTGTCATTTCTCCTCTGATGTTGTAAAATAAGGGGGATTAAATGGTAAAAGAATGGTAAAATGAGTGCATTTGGAAGTTCCAGATACAAAATGTTGCGTTATTTCTGAACACGCACCAGAATGTTGTGATCCGTCCTCTCTAACTCTTGTTATGTATAGAAACAAAAAGGCGCTTTTTTTTTTCCTGTTCTACCTGTATAAATATCTATTCCTCCATTTTCTTGTTTTCATTTGCTCTCTGAGAATCTTTATGATTTTTCTTATCAATGCAACATATCAATTATGATTTTCTATTAAACTTAGGACTAGTTAGCTGGTGCCATACCATTAGCTGATCACGATTTATTATTTAATTGAGTTTGTGTTGAGCATTAAATCAACTGTAAAAATTTAATAGTATCTTTTTTTTTGGGGCATGTCGGGACATTTTAAGCGATTTCGTATTCGCATGTGACTGATTCTATGAAGTGGTAGGTGATTTTGAAGTACATATTTAACATTGTTTGAATTGTTACTCTCAAGTTTGTACTCGACCTTTTTAAAGGCCTTTGATGGTAAAAGAACTAATAGATTCTCCTATTTGAATTTTTCTACTGTTATGATTGATAATTAACTGAAATTGGAAGGCAAATTAGTCTTAATTGTATATCATTAATAATATTCACGAGTTATTGCTTTGATTTCTCACATTGTTTTTAACTATGATAATATGCGATGATAGTAACGTGTAAGTTGAAGAGGATGCAAAGGAAGATGAAATGAAACTCTTTTTTGTTAAAATTCGGACGGTTAAAAATTGAAATGGTGATCATTAAATTTAATATTTATATTATTAAATAGTTCCAAGTTCAATGATTATGTTTCAACTTCAATGTCTTCAGTAACTACATCGAAGTTGTTTATATGCCTTAACATGTATACATATAACATATTTTCATGGAAATCAAATAATAAATTAATAAAATTTATCATGTACTTATAAATATTTACGAGAGAAGAATTTTGGATCCCTTGTAGAGGAACTCACTTTTCTCATAATAAGGGGAGGAAAAGAGAGTTCACCACTAGACCAATAACTTGAGTGGCGGTACATTCAATTCTCTTAACTCTCAGGATTAATTTGTATGTCAAGCTATAAAAATAAAGTGATTTTAAGGATTTTTTGGTTGTTTGTTGGTAGGATTTCAGATTAGCAGGATAAGTCGCTTCTTGTGGATCCTCATAATAATTAAAAAATTGCATCTTTCATTGAGTTCGCTTCTTTAAGAAGTCTCTGGCTTTTCCTAAGCATCAATCAAAACTCAAGAGGATGCAAAGGAAGATGAAATGAAACTCTTTTTTGTTAAAATTTATTCAAATATTACAATAAAATAACAAAAGCAACTATGTAAACAACACAGGGGAAATTAAACCATTGACAAAAGTCAGGAAAAAATAACCCATCCCATATTCAACTACACAATCATATATTAAGGCACCGTTTACTAACGATTAAGAGTATAAACTAACTAATAAATATTAAAATAAAAGTATAAATTAGCTTATAAATTCACCAAATTCTATACCCGCACATAAAAGATCATTAACAAATCAACCTAACATTAGATATCAACTGCCACCAAACGTGTCACCATCACTTCAATCTTTTTGCTTCTCTTGATTCCTTCAATCCCTTCAACAACCCATTTTGGGGGGAAAAAACCCATGTTGCTTTCATGATCTTTATCACAAATCTGCATAACATTGACAAAAACTTGGATGAGTTACAAAAAAGACACTACTAAAAAATTATAACATGTGCTCCAAATCTTACATATAAAATTGGTAGATGTAGCATATGAAGAAGGATCAAGAAAATCCTCAACAAGCCAACCGGGTAATGTTTCCATCAAATACTCAGATATGCTGCTTGTTGAAATAGAACCGTTGTCATTTGATGATGGTAATGAATTGGAGCTTAAAATTTGATCACTAGAAGCAACAGGACTTGTTCTTCTTGTTGTTGTGTAATCGCAGCAAGGAGAGGATGAAGGGCTAGGATTGTAAGTAGAAGCAGAAGCTGAAAGCTTAATGCCTGTTAGAAGAAACCTGTTGTGTTTCTTTGTGTATTCATTAGCATTATGAATTGGTATGTCACATTCTCTGCAAAGAATTGCTCTATCTTCTCGACAAAAAAGCAACGCACGTCTCTCCTATAAAAGCCCAAAAAAAAAAAAAAAAAAAAAAACAAATATTATTAAAAGATCGTACACAAGATTTCCGCTATAATCAAGTTTGGGTCGGAAGACCCTAATATTATATATGCAGGGTTATCCCTTTTTTTCTCACTGAGACTGTTGAAGAGTTGGAACACTAACCTGACAAATATCACAGAGAGGAGGTGATTCTTTGAAGCTGGGGTTAATAAGATTGAACCTGGAGTGCTTGCTGGCTAATTTGTTAGCATAATGAACGCGGCGATCACAGGCATCGCATAGAGCTGCTTCATCAGCTGAGCAAAACACTGAGGCCTCTTCTTTGTCACAAACATCACACCAAATCTTCATTTTTTAATTTTTGAGCTATATTAATTTTGAAATGTTATGATATGCAAGATCCAAAAAATAAATAATAAATAAAATGGGATTTGATAATATATAGTATAATGCTGTTGGTGATCACTATTGAATAGGGGGTACTGACAAAAGGTATAATGGAGGTTATGGGCAAATAGCTAAAATGCAAATGCAGGTTTCTTCAAGTGCTTCTGACTTTGAGAATGCTCTGGAGAGAAGATAAACACAGCTATAAAATTTCTCTATATAGAGTTGAGCAACTTGGGGTTTTATTTTTTATTTATTTTTTATTTTATTTTTATCTTTGTGTATATTAATTATTAAATTGACTATGATATTTGGTGTAACGGAAAAGTTATTCTATTATAACATGAAGATTATAGGTTCAAGTCGTAAGACTACATATACATTAAATTATCCACAGAACTCACAGAGTGAGAAGTCTAATATATTTGCTCTTTATATGTAACTGATATCATCTAATAAAAAAAGAAAAAGATATGATACCAGTAGACCACAGATATTTTTACAAATAATAAATGTGCACAACCGATATAAGTTTCATATGAAATACATGATCATCGTCTTTTTCTCATTGCCCTCCATTATCAATTTTGGTTCTTCCAACTGTTACTGCAGTGGATTTTCTGCATGGATTGTGAAATTTTCAAGATCTGGACATCAAAACTAGCAGGAAAAAAACACTATCACATACAAAGACAAAAACTAGACATATGATCACCCTATCTAAATCTAGGTGGACAAAAGTCGTCACATATCTAACTCTATAAATATAATTATCTTTATATAAAGTAAAAGGACTAAAAAAAATAACACTAAAAAAAGCAAAATGAGATATAAATTTTGTTCATGTTGATAAATTTACGAAAATGTACTTTCAACATCCCTTATACGAGTAATATGACGATATCATGCTTTAGAAGTAATTTGGATGTTTTAAAGCATTTATATGTTTGTGTTATTTTTTATTAAATGTCAAAATTCATACCGTTTTGGTGTGTTTTGATGCATGAATGAAACTAATGTGAAAGAGATGCCTAAGGCCTTACAAAGTAATGCGAGTTGACCAATGACAACTGATCTTTGTGTACTTTTTAGATATTTTGGAAGATTTAGAGCTCCATTCGATATGAAGTCAGTGAAATTGGAAAATAGAATGGAATACGATCTCCTGCAGATAAGGAACACATATTTGACCAAGATATGAGAAAGTTAAAAATATTTTAAATTACATCTCAGAACTAGCAGGTGGGGAGAGCCATCACTGCATCAGTGCACGTGCGTGTAAGAAAGATCAAACATGAATTACCGAACAAGAATGCGCTAGAAGGTTCGAACATCCGTGCATAATTTTCTATTTTTTATGTACTTTTCTATTCCTATTTCTGTTTTAAAAAGATCATATTATTAGGTTTAGATTAGAACTTTATTTTAATATAAAAAAGGCTGTTAACCTTCATTGTAAGTTAGACTTGAATTAAATTTAGAGAAAAGGCAAGACTTGAATTTACTTTAGAGAAAAGATATGGTTGCTCTTTCCATAGAGATTTAAACTTCAAGGCAAAAGTTAGAGATGAACTCTTGATGTGTAATTCCTTATTTTATCTTTTTGATCCGTACTTGATCTTCAATGTTTAATATAATTATTTTTCTCTATATCAATGTTTAATATAGTTATTTTTCTCTATCTTCTTTATCTTTATGAATTATAATATAGAGACTGTGATTGATCAATTCCTATATAGGATTAGTCATATTTATTTATTTTGTGTTTTGTAAAATATAATTGTGACTGATATGTTATTTTACAAGTTGATCTTTTGTTAAGATATTGTCTGAGAGTACATTATCGTCCTTAGATAGGTTGTAAAAATAACATGTATTCATGTTCTAATTACTTTAAAAATTTATATGAGTAGAATTGATATATGCTTGTTTGAGATGTGAAACTATTGAGTAAAAAATAAAAGTTAAATGGTAGGAATATGAGTGAAACGCAAGAGGAATTCCCGAACCCTTACAAAAATCTAAATCAATCTAATTCATTCTCATTACAACTTTAATTTAATCTTTGCCTTTACCCACAGACAATACTGCAGCAGAAGATTAACTCATAAAATAAATTTACCAGTAACAACTAGGTTTCCCAATCATACATAGAAGTAGCATGACTATTCCTATATGCAAGTTGGTAAAACACAATCTCTGGATTATAAATCGAAAGATAATAAAGAACAATGAATCATCAACTGTATTAAATGTTAAAAAGCACCCAGGAATCCAAAACATGAATATAAGAAATCAAATACAAGAGTTCTTCTTTAGCTTTGCCTAGGAGATTAGTTCTCCATGTAGAATAGAGACATAGCCTTGATAGATTGAAGAGACATCCTATCTGGCTTGAAGATTCATCATTCTTCTCTCTCAAATATGTGTTTCTAACTATTTATTGTGTGTTTCTCTCTGTTTTCTCATTCTTTTTAGGGTTTGGACGAGCTTAGGTTTATATAGGGAAGTTTTGGAGTCCATATATGCGTAAAACATGTCCAAATTAAGTTTTTGGGACATTACTGGGGCGTCGTGGCACCAGGAAGTGGGCGCTGCAGTGCCCAACTCTCGGGTGATTGGTATGGGCACAATCTGCTAAGGGCGCCGCAGCGCCTGCTGCTTCTTCTAGTCTTTGCTGCTTCATGCGTTCCGCTATTCCGGTGTGCTTCTGATGCATCCATAAGGTCCCGAAACATGCATAATTCCTCCAATCATCATGTTCCACTGCTTCCTAATAACAAGACACAAAATAACTATAATTAAAATCAAAACACATGATAATCAAGTCGAATTAGCGATGTTCAAAGTATATTTTCATGTATTTATAAAGCTCCTTCCCATATATCATCTTCAGAACCACTGTGCCTTGTCCAACCACCCTCGATTTAGACAAGTTCCCCATGGTTAGATGATCGCCACCCTCGACCTTCTGATAGGAGGAAAATATCTTACTGATAGTACATATATGCCAATGTTCCTAAGCAACCACCAGAGCAATTGATAACTTTATCTAGCCCATGGCTATTTGTCCAGTGGGGATTGGATCTCATCGATCCACTACTTTTGGGAAATGACATACCAAAATCAAATATGTTGTTGTGACAGTACTTCACTAAATGGGTAGAAGCCGAGCCACTTTCTGCCATTATAGAAAAGAAAATTATCGAATTGTGAAAAGGAATATTGGTTATCGATTTGGGATTCCTCGGGCTATTGTTACAGACAATGGGAAACAGTTTGACACCCCAGGTTTTAGGAAGACTTGTGAAAACCTTCAGATTGCATTGAGGTTCGCCACACCAGCCCACCATAAGTCCAATATACAGGTTGAAGCATAAAATAAATTAAAGGCCCATATCGGGGCACGCAAGGCCTTATGTGTGGAGGAGTTCTCAGACATTCTGTGGGCACATTAGACCACATGTAAGGACTCCATGCGAGAAACCTCATTTTCGCTAGGATATGACTGTGAAACAATAGTACCAGTGGAGATTGAAATGACCACCCACAGGCTCTGGTATTTCAACGAGGAGTAGAATAAGAACCTTATTAGACATATTTTTGATCTGGTGGAGGAACAACGAGAGAAGTTGGCACTTGGAGTTACAACTATCAACATAGGATGACCCATTTCTGTAATAAAGAAGTCTAGGTACGAGCATTTCATCCCAAGGAGTTAGTTTTAAGACAGGTCACCTTGAACACAAAGAAGCCAAAATAATACTCTTTTTAGGCGAAGTGAGAAGGGCTCTACAAAGTGACCGAGGTCGTCAGGTTCGTGCCTATTATTTGGAAAAGTTGGATGGCACCAGGCTTAGGAATTTATGAAACGCATAAATGCTAAGGAAATATTTCCAGTAGAGCATCTTTTAAAAAGACATACAAATAGTTGTAAGTGGGAGAATAGTTTTCTGAAATACAAATAACGCTTTCCTATTTATAATAAAAACTTATATTCATACACACTTGATAATATTAGAATGGAAAAGAATAATTTTTTATTTTGGAGAAGTATTTTTATGATTGGGAAGCTATCGATTTCAAAATATGTGAATCACGGTGCGAGGAATGTGCACCTCGTAGAATTCGCAACCAACAAATGTCACAAGATGGAAATTAGGACCCCCGTGGATTTAAGTTCTCCGCATTAACAAAAGGTGCAACACACAGCGTGGAATGAACCCCATGTGGCACTCATAAAATAAGTTCCATGGGTTGGAACATACGTACCTTATGATTTTTGCACCTTCAAAGATAGCGCACAGCTCCCGGAGTGGTTTTATGCCCTAGTGGTGACTGTGACCTTTGAAGACGAGCTTCATGTCACAAATGGATGGAAGGCCTCGATGGCGATTATATGCTCGGGGTGATCATAGCACGAGGAAGAAAAATTCACCTGTGGTGTTTGAAGTCCTTTTTTGAGGTATATAACGCGGAAGGTTTGAGGACCTCCATGATGATAGAAGCCTCAGGATAATCATAGCACATGTGACCAAAGGGATCACGTGACATTTGAAATCCCTATTTGAGATACATAGCGCAAGAGGTTGAAGGACCTCCTTGACGAATGTACCGTCGGGATAACCATAGTATGTGTGGCTGAATGGCTCACGTGGCGTTTGGCGTCCCCATTTGAGGTGCATAATACGGGAAGAGCCCACAGGCCTCTATGACGATTATAGCCTCGATGTTTGCATAGCTTGGGAAAGGATAATACCCTCATGGAATTTTCCATCCTCTTTATGAGAACCATATCCCGATGGTAACAGAGGTTTTTCGGTTGATTAGATTGAGAGGTACATAACATAAAAGATTAGAAGGCCAATGTGATGATTTTAGTCTCCGGGTCTATATAACATAGGGATGGATAATGCCCCCATGAAATTTGCCACCCCTTTTTGAGATTCATAGCCGGGGTGAACAGAGGTCTCCAGGATGATTGGATGATAGGTGCATAGCTTATGGAGGATGAATGCCGACATAGTGATTGCAACCTGAGTGGCACTGGGTGGTACACAATATCAGTGACCTTGTTGTTTTATACAGTTCGAGGTAAGATGCTTCCTCCATTACTTTGTTGTTTTTAGGTGATACGGGCTGGGTGATACGTCACCCCTATGGCCTTTTCGTTTTGTTTTAAATATAGCATGAAATGGGATTCCATTGATGTTGCTTTTTATTGGGTGGCTCGAGGTTGAATGTTTGCCTTTGTGGTTTTTTGGATGAGATGGCCCGGGTCAGAAGTTTTCCATTGAGACCATATTATGCTGATGACATGAGGAAGATCATTCTCTCATGGCAAAGTGTTTAGTGTGGCTCGAGGTCAGAATATTTCCTCCGAGGCCTAGTTATGTTAATGGAACGAGGGAGGATCATTTCATTGTGGCCAAGTATTGAAACGATCTCAGGGTCAGAAGTTTTCCCCCGAGGCCCGACTTCGTGATCGGCACGAGGAGTGGAGTTCCCGTTGTGGCCTGGTCTTTATGATTTGTTAAGGGAAGAGAGATGGTGTTCTTCACCAAGATTTTGGCTAAGTACCAAACATCCCTGACTCAGGTTATGTTTGAGTGATTTGAATCGATCGGCTCTTCAAATCACAGCCCTTGGGAAAGAGGGATTCTATCGCTGAAATTTTTGTCAAAGTGCTGGTTGGAGCCTTGATACGTCAAGTTGGGGAATTCATGTGGTCGAATCAGTTTACCTATCATGTTGAAGAAAAAGACATCATCAGATCAGTTGTTGGGACTGGACCCATTAGTTGATCATGGTCATTGCTAATCTATGTTTAAAAATGGAAAATTCCTAAGTGTTGGTCTATGTTTGCTAATGGAAATTTTGCTAAGTTGGATTGGGCCTGGTCGCGTTAGATCTAGGTATTATTTGATTGGGATATGTAGGGAACGCTTTCCCTCACGCAGCGGAAGCGGTTAGGCCCACGGATCGAACTTGAAAATTTTTTATGCTTTCCCTTGCTTTGGCCGAATGACACCAGTGGGTGTACTAAAATTTTGCTTCTGTTTTGGACAAGATTTCAGCCCCGAAATGTCCCTGAAACAGTCCCCGAACAGCCTCTTGAATTGCAGTGAAATAGCGGACTGTTTTGCACCCGTTACACGCGCGAACATCACCCAAATCAGTTCAGTTTTTGCGTGAACTGCTGTGTGATTTCAGATCTGATTTTTCGGTTAAAATCAATTCTAACACAACCCTAAAATTACCCCAAAGTATTTCCCAAAAACCCGAATTAAAATCAAACAAAACCGAGCCCCAAAATTGGCTTTGTGCGTGCGGCAGTGGGGTTTTATTTTGCCCACTGCCGTGACTTGTAGATGAAGATGATAAGGGTTTTTCCAACGTCATAAGGTCTTCCGAGCTATGTCTCGTTACAAACGGAGGGTAGTGAGGGCTACGCTCACAAATTAATCTCTAAACGGTTTAGAGATTAAGATCACACACCGAAATAATTTAAGGTTCTTCAAATAATGTTTCTCAACTCTTGAGAGCTTGAAGAAGAGATGGAGGCTATGGTTTTCTAAAGACTAGATCTGAAAAATAAAATCATAATTTTTCTTTTATACTTTGGGTAATTTGTTTCATAAAACAAATCAACCACTAGTCTCCCACCATCTATAAAATTCGGCCAAGGCAAGGAATTCTTATTTGATTTTGTTTCCAAAATAAACAAATCCTATTCCTTACACCATAGGGAATTCGGCCAAGGCCTATTATTTTGACTTGATTTTTTGTTTCCAAAATAAACAAATCATATTCCTTATCAATGAGGAATTTCGGCCAAGGTAGGGTATTTAAGTTTGATTTTGTTTCTCAAACAAATCCTATTCCTTATCCAATAAGAAATCCTACAATGGTTATGATTTTTGTTTCCAAAATAATTCTTAGCCTTATTAAATTATATCATATATAATTTAATATTCTAATTTAATAATTATCATATAATTATTAATACCTTACATTAACTTTTAATGTATAGTCTCAAGTGTGATGTAATTAATATTATTAATCATATTAATAATATTTACTCTTTGTGAGTATATAATTGGACTATCCAATTATATTAGCCCCGCTAAAGTATATCGAGCTATCACGGGGATCAAGTGGACCTACGGTTCCGAGCTCCAATAATCTCGAAATATTAATTAAGCTCTTAATTAAATATTCTGAATTATTAACTTCGGGTTATTCCACTAAAAATCCGAAGTTGCACTCTCGTTGCCGTAGATGAAATATTAAGCCGAACCAAGTCGGTGTCCACCGATATAGTCATTGCATACGAATTGATCCTTCACGAGTATCTCGTAATTAGAGCCGGGTCATAATGTCTGTTATACCCTTCTAATTATTTTTTACCTTAAGTACCATTGATTCTCTAATGAACGATTTATTCATAACTATTATGAATATTAATCTTTCTATTCGTAACAGAAAGACTTGAGCGCTCAAATTGTTCAAGTACCGAATCAACCCTTAAGAAAGATACTCATCTACTTCTCGCAAGAATAAGTGAATTCCATGTCTATGTAAAACTTTCCCAGCTACAAAATAATTTGTGCCCCCAAAGTACGTAGTTATTGGTTGAGACTGCTACACCAACCTCACCTTTGTAAATCAAAGGACACAACTGCCATGCAGGAGTTCGTAGTACACTCAGGATTAAGATCAATCCATATATGACCATCAAGTAGATTGAAATGAGTTTCTTTGATTAACAGATATTATAAGAATGTCACTTCTATCTAGGTCCAGTCCTATATGATCGCATCACACAAGGTGCCTCCATTCTCATGTCTCTACATGGACGATCCGGATTAAGATCGTCATACAAATATAGAATGGACCGCATCTATAGATAAATCGCAAATAAAATACCCGGTTTGTTTGCTCTCTATGGACTATTTAAGATCACTAACTTCAGACTTGAATCCTCTGGTGTGGTGACACTCATACACTAAGTCTGAAGGTACATAAGTAATCTACGGTATTTACGAAGATATAATATGCGAAAATTAAACAAACAATTTGATAAATGAATAATGCATCTTTTTATTTCAAAAGGACATGAAACCGTTTACAACACATGTAGCTCTAGGGAATACATCCCAACAATCTTCCACTTGCACTAGAGCAAATGGGACATGTCACGTAATCCTAGACCATCTAGGTGACCCTCAAACACTTTAGCCTGCAAGGTATTTGTAAACGGATCAGCAAGGTTCTCCGCGGATGTAATCTTTGTGACGGTAACGTCCACTCTCTGCACTATCTCCCTGATGAGATGCTATTTCCTCTCTATATGCTTTCCCCTCTTGTGGCTTCTTGGTTCTTTGGAGTTTGCCACCGCTCCACTATTATCGCAATAGAGGGTGAGTGGTTTATCCATATCTGGAACAGCTTCCAGATCTCCCAAGAATTTACGGAGCCAGACTGCTTCTTTAGCTGCTTCACAAGCCGCTACATATTCAGCCTCCATGGTGGAGTCGGTAATACAAGATTGCTTTATGCTCCGCCAAACAATAGCCCCACCATCTATGGTGAACACTGATCCAGATGTTGATTTCCTGGAATCAACATCTGTCTGAAAATCAGAGTCTGTATATCCCATTAGGATCATATCCTCACTGGAGTATACTAGCATATAATCTCTCGTTCTCTTAAGATACTTGAGAATGTGTTTCACAGCCACCCAGTGATCCAATCCCGGGTTTGACTGAAACATACTGACTACTCCCACTGCAAAACAGATGTCCGGTCTCGCACATAACATGACATACATGAGACTACCAACTGCTGAGGCATATGGGATATGTCTCATTTCCTCAAGTCCTTGAGGTGTCTTAGGAGACTGTTCCTTCGACAAATGAATTCCATGCCGATAAGGTAGATTGCCTTTCTTGGAATTCTGCATTCCGAATCGCACGAGGATCTTGTCGATGTAGGATGCCTGAGACATAGCTAACAGTCGTTTCTTGTGACCCTGAAGTATCTGGATCCCAAGAACATAACTGGCCTCTCCCAAATCTTTCATTTGGAATTGCTCAGCTAGCCAGGTTTTTACGTCTGATAATATCTTTACATCATTCCCAATGAGTAAAATATCATCAACGTATAAAACAAGAAAAACCACTTTCCCATCAATGACGCACTTGTATACACAAGGCTCATCAACATTCTGCTCAAAATTATAGGACTTGATCGTTGTATCAAATCTTATATTCCAAGATTGAGATGCCTGCTTGAGTCCATAAATGGACCTTTGCAGTTTGTAAACTTTTTGCTCTTGACCCTGGGCGTTGAACCCTTCTGGTTGTATCATATAGATACTTTCATCAAGATTGTCATTCAAGAATGCAGTCTTGACATCCATTTGCCATATTTCATAGTCATAATATGCGACAATGGATAGAAGAGTGCAGATGGATTTAAGCATAGCTACTAGTATCCTCATAGTCAACTCCCTCTTTCTGGGTATAACCATTGGCCACTAGTCTAGATTTGAAGGTTTGTACCTTCCCATCTGATCCCCTATTCCTCTTGTAGATCCACTTGCAACCTATAGGTCTCACCCCATTAGGTTGATCTACAAGTTCCCAGACCGAGTTGGAGTGCATGGACTCCATCTTTAGGTTCATAGCTTTGAGCCATTCCTCTTTGTCAGAATCATTCATTGCACTACTGTAGGTCAATGGATCATCTATACCATCGCTGGAGGCGACAACTTGTGCCTCTCCAACCCCTAAGTAGCGATCAGGTTTTCGTACAACCCTCCCACTGCGTCTAGGCGGTAGATCATTCTGAATGGGAGGCATCTGACTATCAGATGTCATAGGTGCTATGTATTTGTCAACTTTTGTTGACGATGGCGTACTGGTCGAACCAGTAAGTAACTCCTTGAGTAACATTTTACTACGAGGTTTGAACTCCCTCATATAGTCCTCCTCTAGAAACATAGCATTTATCGATACAAATACTTTGTTATCATCGGGACTGTAGAAGAATCCACCCCTAGTCTCATTCGGGTAGCCTACAAATATGTATACCTGAGAACGTGGTTCTAGCTTTGTAGTCTTATTCTTCAGCACATGTGCTGGACACCCTCATATGCGGAAATATCGTAAAATAGTTTTACGACCATTCCACAACTCTAAGGGGTCTTAGGAATAGACTTAGATGGAACTACATTAAGGATATACATTGCGGTTTGCAGTGCATATCCCCAGAATGAACTAGGTAGTGAGCTATAACTAAACATAGATCTCATCATGTCTAGTAGGGTTCGATTTCTCCTTTCTACAACACCATTTTTTTGTTGTGTTCCAGGTACTGTGAGCTGGGATACTATCCCATGCTCAACTAAGAATTCCTCGAAGTCTCTGTCGAGATATTCCCTTCCACGATCCGATCGTAGAGTTTTGATTGTCTTACCTAATTGGTTCTCAACCTCTGCACGATACTCCTTGAACTTTTCAAAGGTATCTGATTTGTGATGCATTAGGTAGACATACCCATATCTTGAATAATCGTCAATGAATGTGACAAAGTATTCATAACCACCTCAGGCTTTTACATTCATCGGTCCGCAAACGTCCGAATGTATTAGCTCTAGTGGTTGACTGGCTCTTATACCTTTTCCAGTAAAAGGTCTTTTGGTCATTTTTCCTTCTAAACAGGGTTCACAAACTGGTAAAGTCCCGAGCTTTAACTGGTTTAAGGCTCCGTTCTTTATCACTCTATTTATCCGGTCAAGGTTGATGTGACCAAGTCTAAGATGCCATAGACATGTGTCATCGTGAGAAATCTTTTGTCGTTTTATTTTAGGTTTTTCAACCTTAAACATTTCAGTGTTGAGCAGTGAGTTATGTGTTAACGGTCTTAACACATACAAGTTATTTTCTGAGTTTCCTGTGCATATAGTTAATCCATTTATGTCAATAATAACCGAATTGCTATTAAAAGAAATTGAATAACCATCATCCATAAGTCTAGAAACAGAAATCAGATTCCTGCGGAAACCAGGAATGAATAACACATTGTTCAAATTTAAATAACTATTATTAATAAAATTTAAACTGGAAACTCCCACTGCTCTTACTGAAACGACATCCCATGTCCCGACCCTCATGGTGTAATCACCTTCAGCAAGGTCCCTCCATGAATCAAGTAGTTGTAAAGAAGAACAAACATGGTTAGTGGCCCCAGAATCAATAATCCAAGCGGATTTATCATCCTCCACTAATAGAGATTCAATAACGAGTAAATCATATTTACCTGTTTCCTTTTTTCTCCTTCAGCTCAGCAAGGTATTTAGGACAGTTCCTTTTCCAATGCCCATTCTTGTCACAGTGGAAACATTTTCCTTTGGGCTTGGTATCCTTGGAGCCTTTCTTGTTCTTCTTTTTCGTGGGCTTACCCTTAACCTTTTCAGTGCCTTTCTTCTTCTTCTTTGCAGATTTAGAAGATTCGGCAACATTTGCCTCTACACTGGACTTACGAGGATCCACAAGCATGGACTCGTAATGGGTGAGCTCATTAAGCAGTTGGGTCAAAGTAAAATATAACTTGTTCATAACATAGTTGCTTTTAAACTGCAGGAAGCTCTTCAGAAGAGTTTCTATAATCATGGTCACCTGGCTACGCTCGTCAATACGAGCTCCATGGGTTTCAGCAGTATTGAGATAAGTCTGTTGGGGTTGGTGCTCACAGCGCCAATTCCCGGTTGTATTTATGTGTAAATACTTATGTAAAACATTATTATTATGAATAATATATATGCAGTTTCTATAATATAATGAATCTTTTAATATGGTAAAGACGTAAAGACCTAGAATGATTAGTCATGATACAGTTGCAAAAGCGTCGCAACGGACATTGAGTAGTATCATGACGTTGTCATTCTCAGATAGTTACTGGTCAAGGTTTACACTACTTGGTCAGTATAGTAAACCCGTTGAGATCGGTACAAGTCGTATACTGGAATATATGATTCCAATGATTTCTCAATGAACCATAAGTCTTGGAGACTAGTATAGACGTGTAGGTGTTTATAGCAGATAAACACTGAACGACTCACCGAAGATTCTTAATGGATGGTACACCAGCGTCAATAAGAATATTCTTGGGTTGAGTAGCACTTGTGATTCTTAGACTTGAGATGCCATTGTGGGCACATGAGACATCTTCTACACTTAGATGACAGTCACGTCACCGATCTATTTAGATCAGACCTCCGCCTGTTCGTTGGGTGTAGATAGATCCTCAGGGTGTCCTATGTGTATCAAGATAAGATCCGTCAGTTCTGTGTATCAAAGCATAGGTAGTCCATATAATTAGCAATCAGATAAAACCATGGGCCTGTGGTAAAGTTTAGAAGCTAGTTCTAAATATTCTTTTGAGATTGCTAATAGAATAGTCGACTGGATAATCCCCATAGAGATTTGACGTTTACATCTATATCTCTGGGATATATCCGGATACCTGTGACGGAGGAATTATACATTTTCCATGACCTCGACCTGTATGATTCAGCAAGTTTATCCGTGATCGTCATAATTTACGGGTGGATAAATTATAGACACGAAATTGGATTTCGTGACGGATATGCCTGAATCTAGAGAGTCTCAATAATGAAATAAACTCGTAGAGCACTAGAGCAACATTAATAAATAATATTGATTGTTTATAAAGTCGTTTAAAGGTTAAACGTAAATTACATGTGTAGGGACCCGATAGTCATTTACTTAATTATTGTGTATTTACATTTAATGCTTGATTAATTTAAATACACATTAATTAATTGTCAAATTGAGATATTTGACTTATATCATAAATGAATATATGTATTTAATATTTAATGTAAATATAATACATTTATTTAATATATTTGTATTTAATTAATTAATTAATTAATTGTTAAATGATTAAATTAATTAAAATATAAATATCTTAAGATTTAGATATTTGTATTAAATGATTGAGTTGCCTTTGTTGACTTAAAATAAATATCTATAAAGGTGTTATTAGATATTTATGCAAGTTGATTAAATGAATTTGAAATGAAAAATGAAATTACATGACTTGTGTTTGGATTTGTGAAATTCGGCCAAGGCACTTTTGTTGCTTGTATATATTGTTTTTTCATTTCATTTATTCATAACCTAATACACTTTAAAGAGACAAACTCCATTGAAGAAAGAAAGGAAGCTTGAGAAAAGAAAGACAAAACCAAAGAAAGCTTGGATTTTAGTAAGTTTCTTGAACTTGCTATTAGTAAGGAAATTATTCCTTAGGTTCTAGGCTTTAATCTATGATAATCTTAGGTTATTTATTTATTTGTTCCTTGTGTTTTTGTTGATGGAAGTTTTGATGAAGGTGTAAAGCATGTGTGATGAAAGAAGTGTATGACTATTGTAGTAATGAGTTTTCTTTTAAGGTTTTGGAAACCATGTTGCTAATCTAGAGTTGTTTACCCACTCTAAGATGACCTAGATTTTATCTTGTGTTGTTTCATTGTGTTGAGACTTGGATTGGATGAAAGAAAGATGATTGAAGTAATTGATTTAACCAATTTGGTCTAATTTGTCCAATTTGATGAAATTGAAAAATTAGGGTTCATAACCTATTCCAAATTTGGGGATTTTCATTTATGTTGTGTATTTAGATGTGTATATGATGCCTATAAAGTTTCATGTCGATTGGATTACATCTTGATGTGTTTTGAAGCATGAAATGACAAAGTGCACAAAATGGCACCTTTATGGAGCATTCGGCCAAGGGTTTAGATTTTGGGATTTTTGGTGCTTTTGGTGTTTTGATGTTTTGAGCATGCTAAGTTCATCCTAGAAATGATTTAGAATCATTCAAAATTTATTTGATCAATTTCGGACTAAAATGGACAAAGTACCAATATAAGGGTAATTCGGTAAATTCACTTGAATATGATTCATTTGAATTTTATTTCATAATTTGATTATTGGACAATTAAATAAATATGTTTATTTAATTAATTCGAGAAAAAGTTTTGAAATCTGAAAATCGGATTTTCACCGCTTCCGCTGCGTTACCGGATTATACCCCCTAGAAAAACCCCTACAAAGTCATCATCCTTAAGAGGTGCTCTCGGACTGATTTCCCATCCTTCATCCTAGCAGTCATCGCTGAGACCATGGCCTCATGGCGTTGACGCTCCGAAGGCTGCTCAAACATGCCCTGCAATGACTCCATCATCTGAGATGCTAGAGCCATAGGTTCATGCTTTGCAGCAAGAACCTCAGACATCCCTGCTTGCAAGTAGCAGCATGCTTTCTCATTTGCTGCGACCCATTTCTGGTAGGTATCGCGCTCAGCTTGGCCAGCATTTCTGGCCGGCTTGGGAGGACGTTCCTCCGTCAGGACAAACTTTAGGTCTTCACAGACCAGGATAGTGTTCATGTTACTTTTCCACTTAATATAGTTTTCTCCGGTCAATTTATCATTTGAAAGTATGGAAATAATTGGAGAAACCATGACTGAAAATAAAATAAACATGCATTTAACATTCATTCATCGCATATTAAAATCATCAAAGAATTTTGGCATAAAATTAAACATGATGCATGAACCATGAATAATGAATTAGAAACCTAAGAGAATTACTATGCCACAGAGATCTATCATCCCACAAGTAAGTGCCGTCGTAGGGTGGATCAAGTACTTGCATGATAGATTGAGACAATCTCAGTTGATTTAATATATGCGGGAATAACTCTTATTCCTATATTAAACAACTACCGTTTTATTTGATCAAGGAATTTCATTAACAGTTAATTATTCCTTTGTGAGTGTAACCCGCCGTTTCGGGATTCTTTGACTTAACGAGTGAAGTGCCGCCGTAGGGTAGGTTAGTTCACAAGATACATCTAGAATACCTATCCTTTCGGAACCCAAACTTGATATTGATCCAAAATGGACACCATCCGTAGGGGGATGAAAATAAAGCCGTCTCGAGACGCCTTTTGAATCTCACGTTTTTGGATTAACAACGGAGATCGTGGGATGTACTGTCATATATCCCTCTCCCACTCACTATTTAAAACTTAAGGTTTCTATCTAAAATATCTAATATTTTATCCTAACTAGTGTGGATAAACTTATGGCGGCTAAAGCATAATTTATTTACACTAGTTTGTCATAAGTGAGCTAATCAATTTTAACTATTAAAATTGTGTCACTAATGTCTCATTAGTCTCTACTAACAGTTTTACTCTATTAAACTAATTTAATTAGAGTGGTATAAGTGAGCTACAATATTTTAACTTTTAAAATACTAGGCACTTAAAGGTCTAAAATCATGGAATTCTAAAGGGTCAAAATTTTAATTAAACATTTTAATAAATCTTAGTGCGTCATAAAATCCAATGGTACATGGAATTGTATCCCGAGTGCAGACCACATTTCCGTCCTTACAGAATCGGCTATGAAATTTATATCCGGGTTTCCATCCTATATACCGATGGAATTTATTATGCACCAATTAAGTCCAATATATTAGAATTCAAGTTTTAGACATTAAATCACATTAATCTAATTAATGATTTCATTGCATATCATATTCTAACTTAAACATTTTAAATTACATAAAATCATAATTGTATGTCTATTATGATAATACATTTATGACATGTTATGGCAAGTAAAATGCATGAGTGGGCACCCTAGGCTATATGACATGTTATTCAAACAATTCGAAATAAACATACATATAACATAAAAATTATTTTGCATTGACCCGGCTCTTATTTTTCCTATACTAATCTAATTAGTACATAAGATACACCAAGGCATTCCTTGGCCTTCAAATCCCGCTCCAAAGTGGTATTGGCTCCATTCGCGACTTCGGTGCTCCATATTACAAAGAATTGAAATTTTACATTGAAAGTAAAATTGCAATGAATATAAACAATGGCCTTATGGCCTTACAACCCAAAACAAAAAACAACTACAAAAATAAGAGCCATAAAAATTTACGACCAATGCAAAAACCATTCATCAAAGAAATATCAAAACCATTCATCACATGAACTTAATAATGTGCCCACTCATCTAAACATGCATATCATATTTATAACTCATATAAACATATTAAAACAGAAACTTTAAAAGAAAAAGTGAAGGGTTAAGAGCACTTTTCAACCTCGCTCTTGATGCCAATTGTAGGGAATGCTTTCCCTCGCGCAGCGGAAGCGGTTAGGCCCACGGATCGAACTTGAAAAATTTTTCTGCTCTCCCTTGCTTTGGCTGAATGACACCAGTGGGTGTACTGAAATTTTGCTTTTGTTTTGGACAAGATTTCAGCCACGGAATGTCCACGAAACAGTCCCCGAACAGCCCCTTGAACTGCAGTGAAATAGCGAGCTGTTTTGCACCCGTTACACGCGTAAACATCACCCAAATCAGTTCAGTTTTTATGTGAACTGCTGTGTGGTTTTAGATCTAAATCAATTCTAACACAGCCCTAAAATTACCCCAAAGTGTTTCCCAAAAATCCGAATTAAAATCAAACAAAATCGAGCCCCAAAATTGGCTTTGTGCGTGCGGCAGTGGGGTTTTATTTTGCCCACTGCCGTGACTTGTAGATGAAGGGGAGAAGGGTTTTTCCAACGTCACAAGGTCTTCCGAGCTATGTCTCGTTACAAACGGAGGGTAGTGTGGGCTACGCTCACAAATTAATCTCTAAACGGTTTAGAGATTAAGATCACACACCGAAATAATTTTAGGTTCTTCAAATAATGTTTATCAACTCTTGAGAGCTTGAAGAAGAGACGGAGGCTAGGGTTTTCTAAAGACTAGATCTTGAAAAATAAAATCATAATTTTTCTTTAATACTTTGGGTAATTTGTTTCATAAAAAAAATCAACCACTAGTCTCCCACCATCTATAAAATTCGGACAAGGCAAGGAATTCTTATTTGATTTTGTTTCTAAAACAAACAAATCATATTCCTTACACCATAGGGAATTCGGCCAAGGCCTATTATTTTGACTTGATTTTTTGTTTCCAAAATAAACAAATCCTATTCCTTATCAATGAGGAATTTCGGCCAAGGTAGGGTATTTAAGTTTGATTTTGTTTCTCAAACAAATCATATTCCTTATCCAATAAGGAATCATACCATGGTTATGATTTTTGTTTCTAAAATAATTCTTAACCTTATTAAATTATATCGTATATAATTTAATATTCTAATTTAATAATTATCATATAATTATTAATACCTTACATTAACTTTTAATGTATAGTCTCAAGTAGGGGTGTTCGTAGGGTCGGATCGACCCACGACCCGACCCGACCAGCGCTAACCCGACCCGGTCGGGTTTATAAATTTTGAAATTCAATTTCGGGTCTAACCCGACCCGACCCGATCTTTCGGGTCAGGTCACGGGTTTTGGGCAGCAAACTCTGGTCTGACCCGACACGACCCGCTGTAAATTATATTAAAATTATAATATATATTTTTAATGGTTTAATTTTAATGCTGAAGTGTTGCGGTTGGGATGGCAAAGCTTCTCTACGGTCTTGTTGTAGAGCCAAGTTCAAATCCCACCATTCACATATCTTCTTTTTATTTTTTCACTCTTTTCAAAAAAGAAAAAAAAATGTTGCTTTAGGTGGGATTCGAACTTACGATTACTTACCTGTCAAACTCTGATTTTGCCATCTCAACCACACAAATAAGTTGTAATTTTAATATCAATAAAAATATATATTATGTATACTGCAGATTGTACAACCCGACCCGCTGTTTTTTTTGCCCGACCCGTGACGACCCGACCCGCGCGGGTCCACTCCTAAAATTTCGGGTTTCGGGTCA
Source organism: Zanthoxylum bungeanum (assembly GCA_019454045.1). Classification (NCBI taxonomy): domain Eukaryota; kingdom Viridiplantae; phylum Streptophyta; class Magnoliopsida; order Sapindales; family Rutaceae; genus Zanthoxylum; species Zanthoxylum bungeanum. Next base: position 19,822 of record SKCR01044968.1, on the reverse strand, counting down.
AGAGACCCGAATGACCCGACCCGATCGGGTCAAATTTTTTTTTGAAAAACCCGACCCGATCCGTCCCGTGACCACCCCTAGTCTCAAGTGTGATGTAATTAATATTATTTATCATATTAATAATATTTACTATTTGTGAGTATATAATTGGACTATCCAATTATATTAGCTCCGCTAAAGTATATCGAGCTAGCACGGGGACCAAGTGGACCTAGGTTTCGAGCTCCAATAATCTCGAAATATTAATTAAGCTCTTAATTAAATATTCCGAATTATTAACTTCGGGTTATTCCACTAAAAATTCGAAGTTGCACTCTCGTTGCCGTAGATGAAATATTAAGCCGAACCAAGTCGGTGTCCACCGATATAGTCATTGCATACGAATTGATCCTTCACGAGTATCTCGTAATTAGAGCCGGGTCATAATGTCCGTTATACCCTTCTAATTATTTTTTACCTTAAGTACCATTGATTCTCTAATGAACGATTTATTCATAACTATTATGAATATTAATCTTTCTATTCGTAACAGAAAGACTTGAGCGCTCAAATCGTTCAAGTACCGAATCAACCCTTAAGAAAGATACTCATCTACTTCTCGCAAGAAGAAGTGAATTCCATGTCTATGTAAAACGTTCCCAGCTACAAAACAAACTGTGCCCCCAAAGTACGTAGTTATTGGTTGGGACTGCTAAACCAACCTCACATTTGTAAATCAAAGGACACAACCTGCCATACAGGAGTTCGTAGTACACTCAGGATTAAGATCAATCTAAATATGACCATCAAGTAGTTTGAAATGACTTTCTTTGATTAACATATATTATAAGAATGTCACTTCTATCTGGGTCCAGTCCTATATGATTGCATCATACAAGGTGCCTCCATTCTCATGTCTCTACATGGATGATCCGGATTAAGATCGTCATATAAATATAGAATGGACCGCAGCTATAGATAAACCGCAAATAAAACACCCGGCTTGTTTGCTCTCTATGGACTATTTAAGATCACTAACTTCAGACTTGAATCCTCTGGTGTATGACACTCATACACTAAGTCTGAAGGTACATAAGTAATCTACGGTATTTACGAAGATATAATATGCGAAAATTAAACAAACAATTTGATAAATGAATAATGCATCTTTTTATTTCAAAAGGACATGAAACCGTTTACATCACATGTAACTCTAGGGCATTCATCCCAACAGGATATTGATGAGATTAGTTTTGTTATTTGATCAGGTCGTTTATTTAGATTGGACCATTTAATTGGTCGGGCTATTTTTTAATTCATATTTGCAAATGAAATTTTTTCCAAGTATTTAAAGGAGGTACCTTAGATTGGGACTTTGCCCTGTGTGTGCATCAAGGTGTGCATAGTAAGAAATATACAAAGATAAGTGTAAAAGGGAAGAAGTTTCATTAAAATTTATACTAAGTAATTATAAAGATGTTCCCTCTCTCAGGACGACCACTTGATGATGGGTCAGTTACAATGACGGCTAGAGCTGGTGCTTCTTTAAGTATACGGACCTCGGGGACATCTTCAGGCAGATGAGGTGTATGTAGAACATGTGATCTTCAATTATAGGGGAGGCACAGTAGACAGGGGGACCATATCCTAAACTATCAGATGAGCCTTGAGTATCACTTCATCAGGGAAATCCTCAAAATCTTCCTCCCTCTTTGAGATATGACGCTAGTAGAGTTCACTTAGGTCTAGACTGGGGAATTGACCGGCGTAATCACACGCGTATAACGAAAGCGCACGTATAGTTCAAGTAGTATAAAAAGTATCGATCCCACGAGAACTTAATACCTTAGCTATTAATTTATAAAGCCAAATTATTACAAGTATCTAATGGATTGGTTGTTTGATTGGATGGTGACTTTAAACTTAAAACAAGTAGATAAAATTATACGAAAGTAAATTGATGAAAATTCAATATTATGAAACCATCCAGGGTTTTTAATCCTTCCAATATCTTTAAAATATGAAATGGTTATCTTACTTTTGTGCAATATATTGATTTATTAACCTGGAACACGAAAATATGTAAAAGCCTCTTCCGATGATCAGATACAAATATCCAGTATAACACAATTAATCATATTCCTATATCAATCAAGTTACCTAAATTCATTAAGATTAAGTTCCAATTATGGCTACCCCCGCCCGGCAGGTATATTCATATCCTGTAAGGAAATCTATTAAAGAGTTATCTATCCTCAAGGAAGATCGTGGGTTATTGAGTCTAAGGTTCAAACCTAAAATTTCTTTTCCAAGTTTATTTTAAGTTTACCAAATCAATATTGGCCAGTTTACAAGAAGCATTAAGATTAAGACACAATAAATAAACTTTATATTACCCTAACCGTAAAATAACCCCTTATAAATCAATGATATTGGAAATCATCACAACCCCAAATAAATGGCTTAGTTACAACACATATCTAAGGCTAGTAAAAGCTTAAATAAAATAAAAGACATAAAGTAAAAGTTGTAAATTAAAAACGTAAATAAAACAATAAAGAAAATGTTGGGGGTTAGATGATCCACTTTTAATATTTCAAAATTAGAAATCTCTCTTATTGTCAATGTTTATCGATTAATTAATTATATTTAACCAGACCATAAAGACGGTAATTCCATTTGTCTCAATTAAATCCAACCGACCATATAGGCGGTAACAAAGTTATTACCTAAATCGGCCATATAGGCGGAAACTACATCTGAAATGTAAAACCCACCATATAGGCGGTAAATAAGATTGTCACCTAAACCAAATATATAGGCCGTAACTAATTAATCCAAATTTTAATTAAAATAAGCGAGATTAATCTAATTTATTATATTAAAAATCTCACATTTTCACCTCAGCATAATGAAAATACCTGCTCATGTTGTAAATGAAAACACACAAAATTTTATTAATTAAATAAAATAAAATACAAGAAAACTTAAATAAATATACAAGACACTTTTCTTTAAGTTTTCATGGAGAAATTCCTCCAAAGAAAGCATGAAAAATTTACAAAGTTTAGCTTGATATTTATAGACAAATCTAAAGGCTTCCACCAATTTCTCCACCAATTGCTCCACCAAACATGGCACCAAACATGGTGCCATACATGGCACCAAATATTGCTCCAAATCCTCCACCAAATATGTAAGCATGTTTGGTGGAAGTTTGACAATTTTTATTTTTATTTTTATTTTTTTATTATGAAAATGATTTTAATAATTACACATAACACACTTCCGAATGTTTTATCAATTTCGGTCATGGAAACTCCAGGATGCGAAATTATTATAAACTTCAAAGTTGTAGATTTTTGAGTCTTCTTTAATCTGGAACCTGAATCACCTCAATCCAATATCGGAGTAAAATGTTATGGCAAAAATACCACAATTGTGGAAAGTTGATATTTCCGAAATTGTACTTTGTTAGAACGTCATTTCAAGTTTCCAATCTCTAAAATCAAAATGTCAAGTCCAGTTTTTGCCCTTATTTGACCCACATTTCATCGTAAATGATTCCATTAAGTCCTAAATTTATTTTATTTGCAAAATAAACTAAAACACATCAAAACGTTCATCAAATCCGAGAAAATAAACAAAATATTAGGTAAAATGGACGGTAAGTATTGATATATTTTCCGCTCATCACACCCACAATCCTAACATTTTGCTAGTCCTCAAGCAAATCAATAAAATAAAATGCAACAAACAATTAAAATTAAACTAAGCCACTCTCGTAGGGATCACGGTTACATTTAGCGTATGCAACAAGCCTTTAAATCCATTGGTGTCCCTTGTGGATGAGTTGTAGTCTCGTGAGGACTTACAGTGACGATACCCACAAACGTCAATCAAGACAAGAGAAAAGAGAATAAACAAATTAGTGACTAAACAAGTAAAACTTCTTATCCAAGTTAGTAGTTGTTTTCTTTCTTTCTAAATTACCAAATAAGTAAATTCTCCGATTATTTTTACCATTTTTCATATACACAACCAACAAGGTATTAATCAAATCATTGTGTCCACAATATTTATAAGTGTAGTTGAAAAGAGAGTAATATTTTTATCCTAAATTTATATCAGAATTTACACATTTTTAGCAATGGAATTTTTATTTATTTATTTATATATAATATCTTCCATCCATGTAGCGAGCTTTGGGCCAGTGACTCCCAAGCCAGTTGGCTTTCAAGCACTAGGTGTTAAGACACCCTTACAGACTTAATTACTTGGATTTCAGATATATCTCTCTCTTTTTTTAAAAAAAAAAAAATAAAGAAAACAACATCTTCCATCCATGTAGCCAACTTTGGGTCAGTGACTCCCCTACGGACTTAATTACTCGAATTTCAGATGTTTCTTTTTATTTTTATAACATCTTTGATCCATGTAGCGAGTTTTATGCCAGTGACTCCCAAACCAGTTGGCTTTAGGGCATTAGGTGTTAAAATACCCCTACGGACTTAATGACTCGGATCTCAGACATTTTTTTTAATATACACATTTTTTCTTCTTTTTTTCCCCATTGCTTTTTAAATGCTTCCTCGAATTAAACTAGAGCACTGAATATTACAAACTTTTCAAATATATATCATGGTTGTATGTTACCATGAATGTTGATAATACCTGTCAACTGAGCATATGAAGATCCAATTTAGTCAGTATTATGGAGAATTCACAAATTAAATAGTTCAAAAGGAAATAAACAAAAATTAGTTTGTTACGAAATAGGTTGAAATACGTCTCAGGAGTGGAAATTCCTTACACAGCTATCTTACACCAATTTCACCTGATTAATCAAATAAAAAACACAAAAACAAAATATTTTTTTTAAAATTTTTAATTTTTTTTTGAATTTTTTGAAAATTTTTGACTAAAAAAAACACAATAAAAATAAGATACTAGTCAACTATTTCCCTCTACCAAACCTAAATGAGACATTGTCCCCGATTTCTTAAAAAGTAGAAGATGAGTTTAGAAGATAGTAGCTGGAATTATCTAAAAATATCAATTAAAGGTTAAGAACCAAATTTATCCGACGTTTTTTACCACGATCGTTATCGAACCAGTTTATCCTGGAAAAGATAGGGTTAATTTGTGGTTCAAAGGCTAAGATTTGGTCAATTAAATCTGGGGCAGTTATGGTAGTAAAGAGGAATTCTTTTACAGGTTTTGACACGAACCCATTTCTTTGGGCATCATCAAGAAATACACAAAGAAAATCATAAAATCCATCAGCGTTGAACAGTCCAATCGGTTTCTTGTGTATGTTCAAGTTCGCCCAAGATAACACTGTAAAAATTTCCTCCATCATGCCCAAGCCACCTGGCAAAGCAATAAAATCATCAGCACGGTTAATCATTTCTACCAGTCGTTCAGACATACCTGGCATAATCAGCTCTTCTCCGTTTGATGGTCCAATAAGATTCGCCTCCGCCAAAGGTTTTGGGATAATTCCCAAGACTTGACTGCCTCCTTCCTGTACACCCCTTGAAACGATCCCCATTAGTCCAAGATTACCACCGCCACATACTAGGTGCATATTCCTTTCAGCTATGACTCGACCCAAGTCATGTGCTGCCTCAACGATCTCTGATTTAGAACCAACACTAGTACCACAGAACACACAGATATTTATAACTCGTCTTCTTGAACTGGCTTCCATTTTTACTCTCGATGTCTTCAAGAGTGCAATGATGAGTTGAATTTATAACACCTGAAAAGGGGTGAGTAATAATAGCACTAGTACCTGCCAAATGACTAAAATATATCGTGAAAGTAAAAAAAAGTTTGGATCTTGTAGGAGAAAATAAAAGAAAATATCAAAACAAATCAGAATTATTAGATAAAGACAAAGAAAATAATATTTACAGAAAGTAACGGCTTGATTGACGTTTATGTGTCAGAGACAAGCTTCCCATCCAATTTTTCTTATAAATTGGAAAACAGGGTATTTTAGAGTCAGATTCCCGAGACTTAAAAGTTGTCTTTCTTTTCGGAACTGTGTATGTAACATGCAAATTGCGTGATAAACATATCCACTGGGATGCGTCTCAAGAGACTTAGATATGTCATACAAAGACTCCTTACTCAAGCTATCCCTAATGAATTTAATTTTATCTTCATGGTTATCAGACATCATTCCTAAAGAACGACAACGGGTATACTAGAGGTGGCCAAGGTTCCGGTTCGGAATCAGAACCGAATCGAAACGGTTCCGGAACCGAATCGGAACTTGACCGGTTCGATTAGGGTTCTTACCCTGACCGAACCGGTTGGAACCGCTGGAATTGAACGGTTCCAAAGGTTCCAACGATTCCTACAGGAACCGTATGGTTCCAACACGAATTCTAATCCCCAATTAATGTTTAAATCTCAATATTTTTATTTTCAAAAAAGTAAAAAAAAATTTGAAGGGAACAGGTACCGGAACCGTATGATTCGGTTGCGGTTCCGGTTACGATTTCGGTTCTACTTAAGTGTGGAATCGAAAATCGTATGGTTCGGTTCCGGTTCCGAACCGGAACCGAACCGTGGCCACCTCTAGGTATTACATGTCATACGAGCACATTTATAGCATACACCTATTCTTTTGGCTCTTCTCTTTTTAGCATATGTGCTACTTTCTAAACCTGGTAGATGTGAAATAAAAGAGTTAGAGGACTCACCTACCAATCAGACCCGTGCTTCCGTGCTTCAATAATCCAACGAATGTCAGTAGGAATATCTTTGATCATCAATAGTCTCATCCGTTCCAAGCGAGCTTTGTAAACTTTCATCAGAGAGTTTTGAAGGAGAGAAAGAAATTACTTGTGAAGATTTGTGAGAGCTTCTTCCATTATGAAATGTGACTTTACCTACAAAAATTAAACACACAAAAATAAAACACACCGAATCTGAATATATACACAAATTACATTGGTTGCCTCCCAGCTAGCACTAAGTTTAACGTCGTCAGCTAGACATGACTACCCGAACGTTAGGCTGGATCTGAAAGTGTGACACTTTCTTTTGTCGCTCAATTGATTCTCCCCAATAGTGCTTGCACGCTAGCTGTTAACATTAAATGTGTTGTTAGACTTGGGGTTGTATATCTCAACAAATTCGTATAGTAAAGCATGAGTAATCACAAATGGACCTGACCATTTTGATTTCACCTTTCCAGGGAAAAGTTTCAACCGTGAATCGTATAACAACACCTGATGCCTTGGCTCTAGTTTTCTGTGCACTATTTTTTTATCATGTCATTTCTTCGCTCTTTCTTTGTATATCATGGCATTCTCATAAGCTTATAGGCGAAATTCCTCCAATTCGTTAAGTTGGTGTAGCCATTTTTCTCCTTCAGCTTATAGCTCAAGATTCAACTTCTTTAGTGCCCAGTACGCCTTATGTTCAAGCTCAATTGGTAGATGGCACGCTTTCCCAAACACCATTTGATATGGGGACATACCAATAGGTGTCTTGTAAGTTGTCCGGTAGGCCCATGTGCATCATCCAGTTTTTCAGACCAGCCCTTCCTTGTTGATCCAACAGTTCTTTCCAAAATTCTTTTGATCTCACTGTTTGAAACTTCAACCTATCCATTTGACTGTAGATGGTAAGCAGTTGCAACTTTATGAGTAACCCCGTCTTTGGATAGGAGTGCATCGAAGTGTCTGTTGCAGAAATGTGTGTCACCATCGCTGATAATAGCCTGAGGTGTTCCAAAGCGAGTGAACATATTATTTTTAAGGAATTTTATCACCACTTTAGAATCATTTGATGGCAGTGTTATTGCTTCAACTCATTTGGAGACGTAGTCTACCGCAACTAGTATGTACAGGTTTCTGAATGATGGAACAAAGGGTTACATAAAATCAATCCCCTACACATCGAATATCTCCACTTCCAGAATGTTTTGTAAAGGTCCTTCATTTCTCCTAGAAATATTCCATGTTCTTTGGCACCTATCACATTGATGAGCAAAAAGATAAACATCTTTAAAAATAGTGGGCCAGAACAAACCTGATTGTAGGACTTTGGCTGCAGTTTTATTTCTGCTGAAGTGTCCACTGTATTGTGATGAATAAAAATATTACAGAACACTATTGACCTCTTACTGTGGAACACAACGTCTCAATAATTGATCATCACAATGTTTGAATAAGTACGGCTTATCCTAGATATAGTGCTTGACTTCTTTGAAGAATTTCTTTCGTTGCTAAGTTGTTCATTCCAACGGCCATTTTCCCGATACTATGTAGTTGACATAGTCAGCATACCAAGGGACATCATGCTGTTTCATGGCAAACAACTATTCATCTGGAAAAGTTTCTCTGATTTTCAGTTCATTGCTAGCTATTTCTCCAATCTCGAGGCTCGATAAGTGATCTACCACTTGGTTTTCTATCCATTTTCTGTCTCTGATCTCCACATCAAATTCTTACAGTAGAAATATCCAACGGATCAATCTGGGTTTGGCATATTTCTTCGCGATCAGGTATTTGATTGCTGAATGATTAGTGTAGGCCACCACTTTGGGACCCAACAGATATGAGCAAAATTTATCAAAAGCAAACACAACTGCAAGCAACTCATTTTCAGTGGTTGTGTAGTTGAGTTGTGCTTCATTCAGAGTTCTGCTGAAATAGTTAATGGTATGGAAAATATTTGCTTTGTGTCGTCTCAAAACTGCACCTACAGTAAAATCACTAGCATCGCATATTACCTCAAATGGAAGGGTCTAATCTGGTGCTACTACGATGAGGGTAGAGACCAGCTTCTATTTCAAGATCTCAAAAGCTTCATGGCATTCTTTGGTGAAGTTAAAAGACACATCTTTCTCCAGAAGATTGCATAAAGGTTTAGCAATCTTTGAGAAGTCTTTGATAAATCTCATGTAAAAGCTTACATGTTCGAGAAAACTCTGAATCCCTTTGACAGATGTTGGTGGAGGTAGTTTTTCAATTGTCTCGATCTTTGCTTTGTCTACCTCGATTCCCTTTTGTGAGATTCGATATCCCAGAACAATGCTTTCCTGCACTATGAAATGACATTTCTCCCAATTGAGTACCAGGTTGGTATCTTTGCACCTTTGTAACACTTGTTCCAAATTTTACAAGCAGTGGTCAAAAGAATCTCTAAACATAGAGAAATCATCCATGAAAACCTCCATACTCTGTTCTAGCATGTCTGAGAAGATGGCCATCATGCAAAGTTGAAATGTGGCAGCAGCATTACATAGTCCAAATGACATCCTGTGGAAAGCAAAAATACCATACAGACCTCTAAAAGTGGTTTTCTCCTGATCTTCTAGGGCGATGGCTATCTGATTGTACCCTGAGTATCCGTCCAGAAAATAATAGAATTCATGTCCCGCCAATCTATCTAACATAGTATGTATTTAACGGAAATAATAAGTAAAAAAAAAATTAGACACAAGTAACATATTAACCCCAAAACTAATAGTGAAAGATAAATAAATCCTCGGCAACGACGCCAAAAAGTTGATTGGCGTAATCACACGCGTATGACACAAGTGCACGTATCGTTCAATAGTATAAAAAGTATTGATCCCACAAGGACTTAATACCTAAGCTATTCATTTATGAAGCCAAATTATTACAAGTATCTAATGGATTGGTTGTTTGATTGAATGATTACTTTAAACTTAAAACAAGTAGATAAAATTGCAAGAAAGTAAATTGATAAAAATTCAATATTATGAAACCATCCAGGGTTGTGAATCCTTCCAATATCTTTAAAAGATGAAGTGATTATCTTACTTTTGTGCAATATATTTATTTATTAACTTGGAACACGAAAATATGTAAAAGCCTCTTCCAAGATGGTCAGATACAAATATCCAGTATAACCTAATTAATCATATTCCTATGTCAGCCAAGTTGTATTAGTACGAATGTATATGCAAGAATTCTGAAAGTATGTTTGCATGAATATAAGAGAAAGGTGTTATGGTATGTGTAAATCTATATGAATCCTGAATGTAAAGTTATTATAAGGTTATCGTGATTAAAGAAAGTTAGGAAAGTTTGTAATCGAATAGAATGGAGTTTATTGGATTTGCTTATTTGATGATATTTCAAAGATGGATATTTGTGATAAAAGTATATATGTATGATTTCATGTTTCATGTGATTGAAGTGAATTTGATATTAAACAATATAGTCTATAGTATTCAAGTATTGTTTTGCATACTTAGGATGTTTTGGCTTTTAGATTGGTACATATATACGTAAATAGATATGAGGATTTGCATATGTAATAGATAAAGGATTAGTTAAATGTTGATAAAGTTGAATTTGTAACATGATAATGTTGAAAGTTTCTAGTATGCTTGACTTTATGTTTTGTTGGTTGCATGAGCGTGGTTGTTTACTGAGTTTTTAAAACTCACACCAAATCGGTTTGCTAGTTTTACAAGTTGGCTACCATATGGTTCAGCCACTTCAGCTTTGGAAGTCATGCTCGAGACGTGGATCACCCAAGTGGCAGTCGCCCTCGCAAGTGTCGTCGGAGAAGTTTTAGAAGTTTAGGATATTTGATTTATTGTTTTGTTTGTCGTGCTGAGCACGCCGTTTGTATTAAGTAAATGTTTTGATTGCTTATGATGTTGTAGGCACAGAGCCTTTGGGTGTTGATAGATGATATGGGCACAGAGCCATTAGGTGATGATTTTGATGTGTTGGTATGGACCTGAGGTCCGTTATAATTTATGATGTTTATTTCAGGTTCGTTTTGATGCTGGACTGAGATACAGATTGTCCGATTTTAGGATACATCATGTCGGATTTTTGTAAATTTAGAGGCGTATGGAGATGGGTCAATCCTGTCTCATGTCGGTAGCATCTTACCTCTAGCAGGGTGTTACAATTGACGAAATAAATTCACACTTATGGGAGATTTATTCGAGGAATGAATTTTTTATTTTACTATTAGAACGAAAAACAGTCGTCAATAATAATATATATTAAAAATACGTAAAATTATACTCAGCAGACTTTATGTTTAACATTTCTAAGTTTTTCGTTCAAATTTCACAATGTAACAAAAAATTTGAAACTTTGAACACACAGTTGGAGCTTGCTTGGCTCCTATGAAGCTAGCTTACATCCTATATATGCAGCTTGTCAATCTAATTCACTGTCTAGTCGATACAATATAATTATTGTAAGATAAGTTTTTCAAATTTTGTGGATTACACAAAATACATTATTCAACTTTTTATTAAAATAATTTATCCAAAAGCTAGAGCTGCCCATATACTGCCTTTTCATATAGGCTTGTAACTTCATTTCAATACAACACTAGCTGCCATACGTATTTATCAGAGCATTCAAAACTTAATGTGAAAAGCAGAATAAAATATTTATCATCTATATGAAGACATAGTTAACCTAATGGTCAAATATTAATTTATTATCCGTTTAATCATATATTTTTTTTTGAAAATAATCTATTTATAAAAAAATAAAATAAATAAAACTACATATATCAAAGCATATAATGAGAACATAATACACTTGGTATCACATTTATTAGCAATGAATAATGAAAATGAAAGGAAGAGCAAAGGGATAAATTTAGTGTGATAAGCAAACAGAAATATTTAAGATACTGTTGGTTCTCTTGCTGGTAATTGTATTAAATTCATTTAAAATAAAGCTGATGAATGGAGACCAGGTTGTAAATGTGCATTTATATTAATGGAGTCTTTACTTCCTAAAAGATGACAGTTGAATTAAATCATAGGTTGGGGACACTTTCTTTCCAGACACCAGCCATCAAGCTGTTACAAGCAAATTTTGCCAGCCTAAACTGAAAACAGACATGGCAATCTATGTTGGGGAAATTTATTGGAAAGTCTAATTTTGACGCGTGTTACATCTTTTTAAAGCAATATTTGCCTCCATTATATGTTGTAAGGATTGCAAATAAATTTCACTGTAGGATACAGCAAAACTCTTAGAGATGTAATACAATACTTTTTTTGAATCTTTACTTGAAAATTTGGAAAAGAAAAATATTATATAATATAAACAAATTTATCGGCAATCAAAAATTACTTCCAAAAGACATACTCTTTAAACATGCTTTTTTTTTTTTTTGCATCGGAGTCTCATTATCGTGATAATATGTTGTATAGCATCTCATTGTCGCGATAATATAAGTTAGAATACTATTTTACATCAGGGTCTCATTGTCGCGCCAATGAAAAACCGTTGTCAAGACAATATTAGTCAAATGGTCTTTATGTCTTAAGGTGTCATTGTCGCGCAAATGAATATTCATTGGCGTGACACCAATGAATATTCATTATCGTGACAATAAAAGTCAGAAAGTATTTTTTTTGCACCATATGACACGAAATCAGTTATTTCGGTTAACTTAGCTTTTGCATTTTGTTTTCCTTTTGGGGGCATTGCCTCATCGACCCATCACGACTTATCTGGGCAGGTTTTGTTAGGGTTGGTACTTTGAGCACCAATTTCTTATGTATTTCCCTGTAAATACTCTTGTATATATTTTATTAATGAATAAAATAAACAGTTTTTATAATATAAATTCTTTTATTATATGGTAAAGATGTAAATGACCATAAAGTGATTAGTTATGATACAGTTGCAAAAGCGTCGCAACTGACATTGAGCGGTATCTTAACAATATCATTCTTCAATTGTTCATGGTCAAGGTTTACATTTACTTGGTCAGTAAATAAACCCGCTGAGACCGGTACATGTCGTATATTGGAATGTTGGATTCTAGTGGTTTCTCAATGAACCATGAGTCTCGGAAGACTCGTATAAACACGTAGGTGTTTATATCAAATAAACACTGAACGACTCACTGAAGATTTTTAATAGATGGTACACCAACGTCAATAACAATCTTCTCAGGTTGAGTGGGCATAGTGATCCTTCAACTTGAGATACCATTGTGGATATATGAGGTATCCTCCACACTTTGATGGCAGTCACGTCACCGATCTATTTAGATCAGACCTCCGCATGTTCATTGGGTATGGATGATCCTCATGATATCTTGTGCGTATGAAGATATGATCCGTTAGTTCTGTGTACAGAGTATAGGTACCCATTATGGAATTAGCAATATGTTAAATCCATAGGCCCGAGGTACACTATAGAAATTAGTCCTAAATGTTATTTAAGAGATTGATAATAGAATCGTCGACGGGATTATACCTATAGAGATTTGAAATTTATATCTATATCTTTGGGATAATCCGGATACTTATGACGGTAGGATTATACGTATGCAGTGACCTCGACCTGTATGGTTCAGAGATTTTATCTGTGTTCGTCATAATTTATGGGTGGGTAGATTATGGACACGAATTGGATTTCGTGACTGATATTTCTGAACCTATGGAGTCTCACTAATTAGATATACTCGTATGGCACTAGGGCAACTTTTATAAATAATACTGATTATTTATAAGTCATTTAATGGTTAAACAAAGATACATGCGTTGGGGATCTTTCAGCCATTTATTAAATGTCGAATTGTGATATTTGTATTTAATTATTTGATTATTCAAATATTAACTAATTAAATTAATTAAATAATTAAATATCTTTTACTGTAATAAAGTAAAATAAATGGCTTTATTTAATTGGATAAAATGGTCAATTTTTATTGGATAAAATGACATGATTTGATTGGATTATTTATGATAAACATCAAATTATTTGATGATTTATTACCACAAATTTTCATTAAATCATTTTCCAATTAATTAATGAAATAAAAATAAAACACTTGGCTTGTATTTTTTTTGCCAATTTTCGTGGCTTTTGAGAAAAAAAAATATAAAAGTCATCATTTTCATAAAAAAAATATAAAAGTCATCCTTTTCATTTTTGTTTCATAATTTCAAGAACCCTAAAATAAAAATACAAAGAAAGAAAGAGAGAAAAGGAGAAAAGAGGCAGAAAAGCTTGGAAAATCAAGAATTTTTGTAAGTTTTTCTTACTTTTCCTTATGAAAATTGTTTCTTTCATACTAGGCTTCTATATAAGCACTTAGTTTCTTCTCTACTCTTTTTTGGATGTATTTTGGTGGTTGGAAGCTTGATAGAAATATGTAAGCATGTATGAATTCAAAGAATGCTTATTATGTGTAATAAAGTATTCTTTTCATTATTTGATAATGTTGTTGTCATTCTAGAGTTACTTAGCCACTCATAAATGGCCTATAATTGTTCTTAAGTTGCTTCATGATGGTGAGGCTTGATTGGTGTTGTGAGAATTGAATTAAAGTATTGAATTTAATTAATTTGATGTTAATTTTGTTATTTGTTAAATTATAAAATTAGGGTTTTTAACCTCGACCAAATTTGGGGCTTTTTATAGATGTGATGAGATTTGATATATATATATGATGTATATTAAATTTGGGAATTTTTGGATTTGATCTTGACATGTTTTGAACAAAAATGACCAAATTGTAAATTCTTGAAAGTTTAGGGACTATTCAGAAAATTCTAGAAATTCAGTTTCTATGAGTTTCAAATTGTATTTTCATGTATTAGACATGTATAAATCATTTTGGGATTGATTTGGAAGCAATTAGAATTATATTTGACAATTTTGGACTAAAATGATTAAAATACAAAGTATTGGGCAAAACGATAATTACTGGAAAATCTGATTTTTGGGTAAAAATTTTTGTTTTTAAGTATTGAGTAATTAAGATATATTAGTTTATTTTAATTACGTAAGAAAAATTATTGGAATTAGAAAATTTTGATTTTCCGCGTTCCGCTGCGTTTACCCAGAATTGCCGCCCAAAACCCCAACAAAAATGATATCAGAGCAGGTCTGAACCTGAACACATGATATGAATATGCCTTTAAATTAAATTTTTAATTATGTTCTTACTTTATAGATGCTTGTATTTATTTTATTTGATTAAATTAATTACGTATCATCTTTGCGGAAAAATCCCTTATAAATAAGGTTTTAAAAGTAATATGTATTGGATGCATATTTCTTGATCCTTCTTTTCAATACAGTTTGTGGATATTTATTCTATAGCTGCATCTAAGATCGTTCCAAAGCTTTGAGGGTGTAGTTGATAGAAATTTATCCATACCAGATGTATATGCGACACTAGATAAGTTCAAGTGAAAGCGGAAATCCTGAATATGCCAAAGCTGTCGGGACTACGCAAGTATCTTGAATTTATCATTGACAAGTTTAACCTTGGTACGCCTCCTTGTAAACGTGCCAAAGCTATCACAACGAGAAAAGACCAGGACCGGAACCTAGGAATCACTATTGAGTGATTGGCAGTGAATTGTCTACCTAATGAATATACGTAGGCGAGATCATGCCAAAGCTGTGAGCTGAAATATATTCATGGGATCCACCTTTCGCTATTAAATTAAATTTAATTAATTGTTTGTTTACTTTCTGTTTGGGGATTACAGTATTGCATGTAATAGTGGGAGGGGCATTTTTAAATATCCATGATCTATTTATGCTTTGTTTGATTTATATTATATGAAACTGTTATGTCCGCTAACCGTTTTTCGCTATCTATATGATAGATTTATGATGGTGGCACCTGCTTCTAATCATTTTGCTCGTATACTTGATACGAACAAGCTTAAAGGCGCGGAAAACTTTACAGATTGGGACTTAAATCTGAGAATTATTTTTGGGTCCAAATAAATAGAATATGTGTTAGAAGGC
This sequence comes from Zanthoxylum bungeanum, assembly GCA_019454045.1. NCBI lineage: Eukaryota > Viridiplantae > Streptophyta > Magnoliopsida > Sapindales > Rutaceae > Zanthoxylum > Zanthoxylum bungeanum. The sequence continues at coordinate 4,079 of SKCR01044968.1, read as the reverse complement.
CCGTTGCTACTTGCCATAGCACCTGATGCTACGCAAGAGGAACATAAGACTCTCCAAAAGCGGAGAGGTGATGATAGAAAAGTCAAATTATATATTCTTAGTTCCTTGGCCCTAGAGCTTAAGAGGCGATATTTTAGATTGCCCGACGCATATACTATGATGATGCAGCTACGAGAATCCTTTATGAACCAAGAACAGGTCTCGGTTCATAAAATTACAATGGAACTGTTCCATGTAAAATTGGAATAGGGACAGGCTGTGAGCTCTTACGTGTTTCATCTGATTGATTGATCGAACAGTTGAGGCGATATAATTTCCCTCTCAATGACACTTTAGGACTAAGTATCATACTTGGATCTCTGCCAGCATCATATCGCCAATTTGTGATGTATTTCAATATGAATGAGATTAGTTGTTCTTACCAGGAGCTGCATAAGATGTTGCAGTCTACGGAGGAAGATTTGAGGAAGGGAGTACTGACTCGCCCTCCTAAACCCACTGTTTTTCTTGCTTCCTCCCAATCTAAACAGAAAGAGAAGAAGAAGAAAGGGAAGAAAAAGAAGGGTACAAATCTTCCACCACAGGGTAAGATAGCTAAACCCAAGAGAGTTGTCGAAGATAAATGCCACCACTGCAGCAAGATTGGCCACTGAAAAAATGAACTATCCTGACTATTTGCCGTATATCAGAAAGGAAAGAGCATCTACTTAAGGTATTTTTATTTTTTCCATTAATGATATCTCATTAGCTTGTGAAGCGATACAATCCAGTTGGATTTTAGATTCTCCTTGTCCAATTCACATTTGCAATTCGTTGCAGGTGCTGAAGGAAAGTAGACGAATGAAATCTGGGGGAGATGCAATTGTGATTCAGAAGCGGTGACTCTTTGGATGTAGTTGCTGTGGGCTTATGCGAGATTCCTCTGCCCAGTGGGAGCCTTTTGTTGCATGACTTTTTTTATACTAGGATATGTTGTGAACATTGTATCACTTTTTGTATTATATACTGAAGGATATAATGTAAATATTAAGAATCGTTTTTTATATTTATATGATAGATATAATGTTCCGATCCTTGTTTGTCCAAATGAGCATGGTCATTATATTTTGCATACCTCACAAGATATCTTTAATGCCGGAATTAATAAACGTAAAGTATCTGATATAAATAATATTGAACTGTGGCATATGAGGTTGGGTCATATATGCCTGAAATACCTATCCTAGTTGGTTAGGAATGGTTTGATACATGATCTTACTATTGAACCTTATCCAACTTGTGAATCTTGCATTCGGGGTAAAATGACCAAAGCCTCATTTTCGGGTGTAGGACACCGAGCCACTGACGTATTAGAACTGATGTATGTTGTCCCACGAGTCACACAGCTCATAGTGATTTTTCCTACTTCATTACCTTTATCGATGATCTGTCACGGTGGTTATGTTTATTTGATGAAACATAAATCGAAAAACCTTTGAAAAGTTCAAAGAATTCTGAAATGAAGTGGAAAAACAGACTGATAAATATATTAAATGTCTTCAATCTGATCGAGGCAGTGAATATATGAGTGGTGAGTTCACTAATTATTTAAAAGAGAATGAGATTCTTGCTCAATATACTCATCCGGGTACTCTACAGCACAATAAAGTTTCGAAAGGAGAAATCAGACTTTATTAGATATGGTTCGATCGATGTTGAGTTTTACAGATTTGTTCTATTACTTATGGGGATATGCTCTTTTAACTGCTGCTCATCTTTTGAAAAAGATTCATTCCAAGGTTGTTCCTACAACTCCATATGAGATATGGACTGGTAGGAAACCAAATCTTAATTATGTTAAGATTTGTGGCTGTCTTGCCTATGTCAGGATGGCTCAGCCAGATAAGCTTTCGTCTCGAGGGAAAAAGTTTAGGTTTGTTGGATATCCTTCAAACATGAAAGGATATTTGTCCTATGATAGAAGCGATGTTGTACATCACCCACGCGAAGTGGCAAGAGGCCATGGAATCAAAGTTAGACTCTATGCATCATAATCAAGTTTGGGACTTGGTTTCGCTTCATGAAGGAATTGTTCCTATCTATAGTAAATGGGTTTACAAGAGGAAGCATGAGCCTGACGGAAAGGTTGAAACCTTTAAGACTAGACTGATAGCTAAAGGTTACACGCATCGACCTGGTGTCGACTACGATGAAACTTTTTCGCCAATCGCGATGCTATAGTCTATAAGGATTTTATTGTTTATTGCTGCTTACCATGATTATGAGATTAGGAAAATGGATGTCAAAATGGCTTTTCTAAATGGGTTTCTTGATGAAGAAATCTATATGGAATAGCCGGAGGGTTTTGTATTCAGCGAAACCTCAGACATAGTTTGTAAGCTTAAGAAGTCCATTTATGGACTTAAGCAAGCTTCGCGCTCAAGAATACGGAGGAATCATGTGTGTACCAAAAGGCCAGTGGGAGTATGATAGTATTTTTGGTTCTTTATATTGATGACATCCTAATCATTGGGAATGATATAGGAATAATACAAGACGTCAAAGCTTACCTCTATAAGAATTTCTCTATGAAAGACCTGGGTGAAGATTCTGATATCTTGGGTATAAAACTCTATAGGGATAGAGAAAGGAAACTTATTGGGTTATCCCAATCAACGGTCATAGATAAGATCTTAGACCGGTATAATTTTGCTAACTATAAGACATCAAATATACAGTTCAGACAAGGCATTCATCTTACGAAGAATATGTGTCCGCAAATAGAAGATGAGAAGATTAGAATGTCTAATCAGCCTTATGCTTCATGTTTGGGTAGCATTATATATGCTATGTTATGTACGAGGCCTGATATTAGGTACGCGATTAGTGTAACTAGTAGATATCAGTCCAATCCAAGAAATGACCATTAGATGGTCGTTAAACATATCCCGAAGTATTTTAAAGGTATTAAGGATAAGTTTATCATTTATAGAGGAAATGAACTGCAGGATAATGGGTATACAGATTCTGATTTCCATCGGATCCCGATGATAGAAAGTCTACATCAGGATGTGTATTTACTCTTAAAGAGGTGCAGTTTGTTGGAAAAGTTCCAAACAGAGGTCTACAGCTGATTCCACCATAGAGGCGGAATATATTGTTGCTTCTGAAGCTGCAAAAGAAGTTGTCTGGCTTAAGAAGTTTATAACAGAACTGAGAGTTGTCCCAAGTATTGAGAATACGATTCCATTATACTGTGATAATACTGGTGCCATTGCGCAAGCAAACGAACCGAGGGTGCATCAGAAGTCGAAGCATGTGGAACGAAAGTACCATATTATTCGAGAGATTGTGTCGTGAGGTGACATTATCGTGTGCAAAGTTCCCAGTGAAGATAATGTAGCAGACCCGCTCACGAAGGTCATACCTCCGAAGTTATTTGATAAGCATGTGGAGTCGATGAGTATTAGATACAATCGATATTGGCACTAGAGCAAGTGGGAGATTTTGTTAGGGTTGGTGCTCTGAGCGCCAATTTCTTATGTATTTCCCTGTAAATACTCTTGTATATATTTTATTAATGAATAAAATATACAGTTTCTATAATATAAATTCTTTTATTATATGGTAAAGACGTAAATGACCATAGAGTGATTGGTTATGGTACAATTACAAAAGCGTCGCAACTGATATTGAGCAGTATCATAACCGTATCATTCTTTAACTATTCCTGGTCAATGTTTACATTTACTTGGTCAGTAAGTAAACCCACTGAGACGGTACGTGTCGTATATTGGAATGTTGGATTCTAATGGTTTCTCAATGAACCATGAGTCTCAAGAGACTCATATAGACACATAGGTGTTTATATCAGATAAACATTGAACGACTCACTGAAGATTGTTAATAGATGGTACACCAACGTCAATAAGAATCTTATCGGGTTGAGTGAGCATAATGATCATTTAACTTGAGATACCACTGTTGATATATGAGGTATCCTTCACACACTTTGATGGTAGTCACGTCACCGATCTATTTAAATCAGACCCTCCGATGTTCGTTGGGTTTGCACTATCCTCATGATATCCTGTATGTAT